>PIJE02000281.1:240467-313282 GCA_002895965.2 Coryphaenoides rupestris | reverse complement strand
GCGGTGGTGCACTGGTTTGCATCCATGTCCATGGATCTATCCAACCACCTTTCACACTTTGAATAGACTTGGAGGAGGCAAATTAACTTATCTATGAGGTGAATCACTTAACATAACAGAAAACACACACACAGACACACACACACACACACACACACACTTCTAACAGGTATACATACATACATACAAACCAAACCCCTGGCATGCTGCAACACATGCACATGTGGACTCACCTTCTGTTGCGCCTGAGATAAGGGTTTCGCCCCCGTCCTGACTGAGAGTAGGGTGACAACAAGTCCACAAGCCACCACATGCACCAAAAAGTTCATTTTGAGAGACGACAGAGTGATAATAATAGAAATAGATAAGAGCTATAGCCTATAGGGGGGGGGGCAATCCTCCTCTGTTTTCTCTGTATCTAGTATCACTTCAGTAAGCCAGATGTTGCTCAGTGCGTCCTGGGTACTCCTTTAAAGCTTCTTCCAGTGTTACTCCTCACATTTTGGAGGACAACCCACTTTTGCGCCTATATTAGCCGCCGGTCCGGCGACGTCACGAGGGTAACTGCGTAATGGCCCCGGCCCCCCCCCCCCCCCCCCCCCTTCCCTCCCCTCCCTCCCCCTCCCCCCTCCCGGTGGTCCCCTCTGCCAAGTCCCCCCCCCTCCTCTTGTTTATACCTGGGTCGAAGTCGGCAGCACGTCATTCATGTCAGTGATGATGAATGAAATGATACAAGTGCTGGTCATGTCATGGTGGTCGGGGGGGGGGGCGTTTCCAGTGTAATGTGATATAGAAGGCTATCACAATATAGTTCCTCGACCCTCCTCCTCCTCCTCCTCCTCCTCCTCCTCATCCTCCTCCTTCTTCTTCTCCTCCTCTTGGACCAGATCTCCAAGACATGAAAGAGAAGGAACCCCTGACAGTGTAGGCTGTGGGTTTTTTTTTTTTTTTTTTTTTTTAAGGATTTGAAAAAGAAAAACATTGACAAAGAAAGGCATCCATCCACTTTCTCAGATGCCAAGCGAAGATGTCAGAGAGTATTTAGAAAAATAAAAACTAGGGTCGTGGCATTTAAATCATTAGAAAAATGAGTGCTGCGCCTGTTTTGCTCTCTTCTGCGAAGGCAATTTCCATGCTGTCCGATCTTTGTATTTATGGTTATCGCTCCGACCCCTCAGTGTGACATTCATCATGTCCAATTTGGTGAGGTTGTGAGGTTCTTTTTTGCGCAAAATTGACAAAATTGAACTTGAAGACACAAAAAGAGGTCAATATGTGCCATGACATTATATTATCAAACACACACACACCCGCACCCCCCCCCCCCCCCCCACACACACCCGCACCCACGCACACCCGGACACACACACACACACACACACACACACACACACACACGGGTCGTGATATAGAGCTGGGAGCAGGGCCCCCCTGATTAAATGGTGTTATGAGGGCTTATAGTGGACCACCGAGATATCTTGATCAGCTATTTGCATTATTGTTAAATTCAACGCATTAGAATCTCTCCATATATAGGTCCATATTATGTTGATATAAATTGGAGTTATCGCACATATATGCACTTTTATAACCGGGATGGGGGCAGAGGCTAATATGTAAATATCTGTAAATATGTGTAATGTGTGTTTTATATATATATATATCTATTAAGTCAATGAGTTGTGACGTGGTCGTGCAGCAATGGGTGCTGCAACACATAGGTGGCGCTCTAAGATACAGCAGTGTCGGTCTGGGAACACATAGTGGCAGTGTTTGCTGTTTCCAAAATCCCCCTCTCTTAGTCTTACAGCAAAAAGTTAGATTATGCCAAATCTATCCATCTATCTATCTATCTATCTATCTATCTATCTATCTATCTATCTATCTATCTATCTGTCTGTCTGTCTGTCTGGCGTGTGCGTGCATGTGTGTGTGCGTGTGTGTGTGTGTGTTTACTGGTACGTTTCTGTTGGGTCCGCATTTCAGGTAAGGCAGGATTCATAATGATCAATAAGAAATAGTTCACTGTTCACTTATAGAGTTGATTAGGGAAGGAGGACGATATTCTGAGTTCAACCTGTATTGGGGGAACAATGTGTACGTCATCTTGTGACGTGCAGCCCCTGTACACCAACACAAACCCGCCATGCTGCTCAGTGTCTTGTTGTTGACCTCCCTGTTTTACACGACCGCATGGTACGGTCACTCAAGACACCCGAACAGACAGGCCTTTTTAAAGTGCCAATTAAAAACCCATTTTCTCAACACAAAACACAAAATCGACGTGAAGTTTTTCGGCCATGACTCATGCGCCCTATATTCTCTCCCCGACACTCTGGTTTCAGACCACAGAGGCTTCAGTTGCAGACACAGTATACTTGTCGTTGTCGTTGATGTGGCCGAGCATTGTGTTGGCGCTATTGTTAACACTATAGCTAACACTCTGAACTCACTAATATGCCCGCAGGGAGGTAATAGGTTCGATCCCCGGCGATGTCTAACCCGGAGGCATTCTTGAGCAAGACGCCGCTCACCCACTCACCCTACCGTGACGCGCGTCTACAAAGTGGTTGGTTTGGGATTATGAGCCTGTGTCACCGACCATGTCATGCATCTTCTTCTATGTACAGTACATATGCACTTACACACACATAGGAGTACACGTGTAGCGCTTAATAAGCCATGGAAGTCTGCAGTGTGTGTGTGTGTGTGTGTGGGTGGGTGTGTGTGGCATCCAGAGGCACAACCACATTGTAAATGTTTCCATGGAGACCCTGATACCCTGTGACCCCCCTGACCTGCTCCTCACTGTACATTACATTTATGCACCATTCATCGTACAGAAAAAAGAAAAAGTCATTTTTCAGGCCCCTTATTTGCAGCAGTGTGGGGAGGGAGGGTGGGGGATCGGGCTGGGGGAGGGGGAGGGGGATGGCGGACCACCGGTTCACAGCGGGGGGGGGGGAGGGGTGGGGGGGAGGCTTTCCTTTCACCCGCTTTGAGAGGCGGGAAGCGTCGACAGCCTCCTCCACACTGAGCCGCTCCTATACGAACTCAGAGAGGGTCTCCCTTCCTTTTTAAAGCAACTGGAAAATCCTTCTGACACTTACTTACCCTCTCTCTCTCTCTCTCTCTCTCTCGCTCTCTCTCTCTCTATACGTATATATAGAGATATCTATATATACGTATTCATGTGTAGGGGTTCATGTGTAGATAGGGTGATTAAAACCAGAGACGGACCCACGAACGGCAGGTTCATATCCATAGCACCACTCGAAAGTCTCCAAAACTTTCTTTGAATACAAATCTCTGGAAACTGCGTTTGAATACAAATCTCCCGAAACTTTCTTTGAATACAAATCAAATCTGATCGTGTCGTGTCCAAGTTTTTCGTGTTCAGGCTATCATGTCCACCATGACATTGAGTTTCTTTTCCCTTTGCTCATTCCTATATTTATATTTTAACGAGCCACGGAGGCCCATTCTTTCACCGTGTCGCAAGCGTGGTGTCACCAAATTGTCTTCTTCATCTTCTTCTTCTCATGTATTTAACAATGTTACACATTTCTCCCGACATTACATCACAAGGGCTTTGTGTGTGTGTGTGTGTGTGTGTGTGTGTGTGTGTGTGTGTGTGTGTGTGTGCGTGTGTGTGTGTGTGTGTGTGTGTGTGTGTGTGTGTGTGTTGAGAGCACCTATTCCGTTCCATCCTAACCGCAAAATTGTTATCCGCTTAATGCTTTTTAATATGTATTTCAGCTTTAATGTGGTGCTGAGAGGGAGAGAGGCAGAGAGAGAGAGAGAGAGAGAGAGAGAGAGAGAGAGAGAGAGAGAGAGAGAGAGAGAGAGAGAGAGAGAGAGAGAGAGAGAGAGAGAGAGAGAGAGAGAGAGACAGAGAGACAGAGAGGGAAAAAACAAAAACGTGGGGACACTGGTTTGCATCAGGAAGCTCAGCTATGCTTGGGCATCCAGGCGAGGGTGGAGGGCTGGAGGGGTGAAGAGGTGGAGGGCTGGAGGGGTGGAGGGCTGGAGGGGTGGAGGGGGGTGGAGGGGAGGGGTGGAGAGGTGGAGGGGTGGAGGGCTGGAGGGGCTGGAGGGTGGTGGGGTCAACGGCTGGAGGGCTGGAGGGGTGGCGGGCTGGAGAGGCGGAGGGGTGGAGGGCTGGAGGGGTGGAGGGCTGGACGGGTGGAGGGCTGGAGGGCTGGAGGGCTGGAGGGCTGGAGGGGTGGAGGGCTGGAGGGGTGGATGTCCCAGCAGTAAGCCTATGTGTTGTCTATGGCAGAGCGCACACAGTGTCTTGATTTCTTCTCTGGGGTTTTGCGCAAAGACAAACTACAAGGCCACGAGGGCCTATAAATAACATTTTATTACGCCAGGCCGCTTTTAATGCTTTTTGCACAAGCCAGTCTCTAAGGCTCTAAGGTCTTTGGCATGTGCCATGCCAGCGATAGGCTGGTGGTGGCAGTGTGCACGGGTGGTCAGACACTGACTGAGTGTGTGTGGGTTCACACGTGCACCGATGAGACCTGCACGCCAATGTGAGGGTTTACAGCATCAAGAGGTTCAGACGAGTATTGCCGATTTCCTTGTTGTTTGGATGATTTAATTTAATTTGGATTCTGTGTCTATGAGTGTTTGTATGTTCATTTGTGCTCCGATCTGTATTTGTGGTTTTTCAAAGACGTGTGGTTGAAAATGTGGTTGAAAAGCTTGTTTATCCTCTGGTGTGTCACCCTGCAGCCTCAGAGCTTCATCAGCCTGACTAGGGCCCAGGTGAGGCTGCTTAAACCAGCCACCAATACACACACACACTCCACATACAGTGGAGTGGAGTTTAGTGTTGTTAGCAGATATGATGTGATGGCGATATGATGGAAAATGTTCATCCAGGCAGTGTGGACAAGTGGCGGAGATGAAGATGATGTTACTTTGAGTACATATGCATGTAAAATAACTGATGAGCATATAATTTATTCTATTTAGTTGTGTAAGATTTGAATATTCATATAATTACTATTTTCCAAGAGTATTTGCAAGTGGGAAATGTTATGGAATGTTTCTAATGACTATATTCTTTAAGATTAATATCATACATATATTTTGATGTTTTTTTCCTGTCTGCCTAATGATCGTAATAATCAACTCTGTTTGACACACTATTAAAATCACAGTCTGATTCGACAACAAACTTCCCATTTTAAGGGCAATTCTCCCACTTTCACGACATCACCACAAGTGTACTTGTTGGTACTTTTGTAGGCCCAGAACTGTTGTGTCACTTGAGTTTACCAAACCATGTGGAGAAACACATGTTCTGGGGCTTGGGTGGTGGGACACACGGTGACAAACCGCCATGGAAACAGTACATTTCAGATGAGATATGTAATCTGTAGCTGACATTATGATGCGCTTGAAAACCTACTGTCCTAATTTGACACACATGCCAGTTCCTTTACAAATGCAGAGATTCACACGCACACACACACACACACACACACACACACACAATCTCATTCCATGAGATTGTATTGCAGTTTTTTCCAACTGCCTGTATCTCCAGCGTGGTAGAACCAGAGTGCCTTGCTCAAGGGCTCTGCCACAGCCGAATTGTCCGCCAACACGTTCATGATTGTTGTGAGCTAAATAAGTTTTGCATTATGAAACCGTTTGATGATTTATGATATATGTTCTCTATTCCGCGAAAAGAGTCAGGGAACACACGCACACACACACCCTGAATGACGAAAGAAAAAATCACGAGGGAATTTCTGTTTAATGAGCTTCATGTCGCTTCTGAACCGTGATTGGCCAATTCCGCACCAGGCAAGCCGAGTTGACGTCGCAACCTGTGCTGGTTCTGACCAGACGCTGGGTCCCACTCTGACACCCAGGGGTATACAAACCCTCGCTACGACTGAAGCCGCATGCGTCTTGTGTTGATCAGACCCGCTGTGACGTCAAGATAGCCAGACGTGTGTGCAGGGCCACGCAGCGGTATAATGACTAAGCTAACACAGAAACAAACACAGAACGCACAACTGTAAGGTATTTATGTATGGCGTGCGTATCCAGTAATTTTCGTATATATATCACTGGTATGATATGCGAGAAGGAGGGGGTGTTTGTTTAAAGTGTTATGTCGTCTGGAACCGACGCGGTCGCGTATTTGATTCTCACATACGTATTTCTACCTAATTTAATCTTTGCTTAATTAGCGTTGTTTGATCGTTTATTTGGCGTAATTGTTGCGGTCACATGGGAATGAATGCTGTATTCACGCCGGCGTGGCTCTGGACGCACTCACGCGACGCAAATGTCACCGAATCGCTTTAAGGTTGTTCTGTGTGCAAAGCAACATCAGAGCGGCGGCAGCTTGGTTTACAGCGTGTGGAGATAATGTAATAAGGCTCTCTGATTCCCTCCATTACGCTCTTTGTGCGTCAAAGTGGAGAAGAATAGTTTGAGTCATCGGCCACCACCACCACCACCACCACACCACCCATCCCACATCACTCCCCACATACCCAGCAGGTACAGAGGTTCACGTTGTCCTATGGTTACTCTGTGCTAACTGGTAAAATGATGGACAGGGTTAGGCTAGCTCTGTCTGTTAGTTACTTGATCGTTAAGAGCAGTTGTCATAATTACATTTACATTTACATTTAGGGCATTTGGCAGACGCTTTTATCCAAAGCGACCTACAAAGAGTACATTTGTTGAAGGAAACAGCAAGATATCGCTGTGGTAGATAAAGATAAGAATAGAGCCGGTTTCGAGCTTTCATAGTTTGCAGAGTCCAGGTGAACTCTGAACAGGTGGTTCTTGAGTCTCTTGCGGAAGCTGGTGAGTGACTTTGTAATCCCGACTTCAGCCGGGAGCTCATTCCACCACCGCGGTGCCAGAACAGAGAAGAGTTGGGACTTGGCAGAGCGATGTTTGCCATCATGTGTTCGGGTGGCACATAGCGGCCATCGGCAACTTTGCTGGAATGCATTGTTATTCCTGATCGCTTGAGAGAATGTTATTTTCATCAGTTGTGCTGGTGAGTATTTGTTGTATAAATGCAAATATGCATTGTTATTGGGGTTTTATTGTTCGTTCAAATGTTACAAATTGGCTTGCTATTGTTCTTTACTGTCGGCTCGTTACCTCAAAAGAATCCTAAATGAGTGTAGTACCGAAATTAGCATATTTGTTGGAAAATCCCAGGTCTGCCAATCAGTGTTTGAGGCTTTCTACGCGTTGGTTGATTACTTCATTACGCTCAACATAACTGGTTTGGTGCATTCATGAACAACTTCCACCCTCCACCTCCACCTCCACCCTCTTCAATCAAAGTCCTCGTCAGACTGGACTGAGTGAGCAATGCAGCATTCAGAGCGGATGGACAATCATTCAACCACAGTGTCCAACACAATATTTCATACAATTTCTATGAACTTTTTAAATGTAATCATTGAGCAGACGGCCTTCATCCAAAGCGACTTACCATCAAAAAGCGTCCAATGGAAATTTGATTAACTAACGGAAACTACTCAAAGAACCCCAAACGTGCAATCAGCCCACCCAAGTTAGGTCGTCTCTGATAGATTAGCTTATATGTACGTATAACAAAGAAAGTATTCCTCAGAAATGTTCCTTCTGGTTTTCAATAGTTCTGTATGACTGCCAGTGTCACACAAGGTGAAGCTCCACCCGTTACAATATGGGGTGGCGATTAAACATCTCTCTTGACCGAGGTTAACCAGAGGTCGCTTGGTTTTTACGGTAGGAAAGGGAATGGAAGCGCACCAATCTTTTCCCGCCACACTGGGAGCACCACCGGCGGAAATGGCGGCTCGCTAGCTCGGGCTCCCATTGCACTGAACCCCTGCGTCCCTTTGGCTTCTCTGGTTGGTTTTTAGTGGAGATGCTGTGGTTCCCCCCGTGGAAAAGCTCTTAAAAAGCACTGCTTTGGGTGGAGGGACGGCGGATGGAGAACAAGTTTCCATCAGATTGTTAAAAACTGGATGTGGATGTTCGCAGATTGAACTATAAATGTCACTGGGGCTCCTCTCTCTCTCTCTCTCTCTCTCTCTCTCTCTCTCTCTCTCTCTCTCTCTCTCTCTCTCTCTCTCTCAGTCCATTGCTGTCCTGTAAATTGTGACACAATCAGAATTTAGGACAGTAGGTCTGTTGACTTGATGTATTTTGTGTATGTGTGACACCGGCCGCCTTTAAACAAACGATATAGGTGTCAAAACCTCACTCCACCCCACCTCCAGCTCCCTCAGAGGAGGGGCCTGAATTTGAGTCTGGATTGTCTGTTTTTTTTTGTTGCACAGCCTACATGTTGCTATGCTAACCGACTTTTCCGTTGGCCCCGTGTTTCTTCTACCAGCCACCACCACCACCCCCTAAAAAACAAGCCTGGTCCTGATTGTTCCGGATTGTTCCGGATCGTCGTGCGGCGGAATCAAATTAGGCGCTGGTAATGGCTATAAAGTCCACGTCTTGAGTATACTCAAGGGCGTCGTCCCCGCCTCATATTTCCCATCCGCACTTCCTCTTCTGGTCTCTCGCTCTCTCTCTCTCTCTCTCTCTCTCTCTCTCTCTCTCTCTCTCTCTCTCTCTCTCTCTCTCCCTCTCTCTCCCTCTCCTGAGTCGGTGCCGGGACTCTGTCAGACTTTGCTCATTAACCGTCGCTAATCCGCGGGATTTGTAACTGAAACAGCCGATTAACGGAAGAAAGGGGACAAATCAATCGGAGAGAGTGATGATGATGATGATGATGATGATGATGCCGCTGCTCCGAGGAGAGTCCTCCCTCCGTGGAAGGTCACGGAGACGCAAACACAGTACATCATCACCAACATCATCACCTTCGTCATCATCAGCATCATCATCACCGTCCAGACGTCCAGAGTGTTTCATAATTGTTTATAGACGGTGGTAACAGCGTGCCGCGTTCCCGGAACATTCCAGGTGCACCTTGTGCTCTGTTGTGTTCTGCGTTTTCCTCTTTCTAATTTTTCTTCCCGATGAGATATACGGGAACCAGTCGAGCGGTCAACCACTTTAAAAAAGACTCTGTTAGTCCCTGGTCCTCCTCTCTCGGTCAGTCTCTAGGCTTCATAACTGCGGTCATAATCACTTCACAGATGAGCTTTATCGCAATTATGGGACCATTATAAACTGCTTAACTTTGTAAACAGTAGCCACCCCCCGCCCCCCGCCCCCCACTGTTACGTGTGGCAGTTGTTTGGCCCACCGAAGCCCCATTAACTCTCATCAGTGGGAATATAAACTAAATTATTATGTTTGTTGCACATATATATTGTAGAAACCAACCAACCAACCAACCAACCCGGGTGTGTTTTAATAGCTCCCAGACTCTTTACTTCAGAATTATTAGAGTCACTCAATGTTATTATTTTTTCTCTCTGCACCTCCGGGCTTTAAAATTAGATTGTGGCATTTTGTCTGGCACAGACGGAGCAGGTAGACATCAATCTTGTGTATATAAAGTGATAAGCGCTCCACTTGGCCGTTTGATGTGTAAGACACAGTCCTATAATTATTATCCTGTTACTCAACGGCGCGCCCAATCACCACTTGTATATAGTGGCTCGCAGAACACACTTGAAAATATGTTACAGGGGATCCCAGTGTGATCTCTGTTTATCTTTGCTGAGTCGCAGGTATTTGCCTATCTCCTGCTTGCCTTGATTGCATATCTCCCTTTTTAGGCCTTAGACCACACATTTGCTTATGTCGTTCACTGCCTCTAGCTCTTAGAGCGCTATTCCTTTGTTGTTTTTGAAGAAAAACAAAATCCAAATGCTAAATCATTATTTGTAAAATGCAACTGATAGTTTATGCACATCGAATATGCAAGATGGTCTGTCAATTAAAAAGTGCATAGTAAGTTAACATTGGTTCAGATTTTGGTAGCAAAATTCACATGCCGTTCAATGACCTTGATGCAGAATAATATAGTAATGATTGGTACTGATTGGGAGTATAAGAAGGGTTTGCTTTGTTGTACACACACTTTTTCCCTCCCAAACGTAACGTGTGAAATTCCGAACAAAATCATTCCAAACCTGGGCTTGAAGACCATGTGGGCCTTCATCGTTAATAGAGCGTGGAATCTGCCTCAGATCTTGTTCACTGGAAAGCTCGCGCCGGTACTCATGGCAGACACACAAATCCTCCAAAATCATTAGGCTGGCTATAACACTGAACATGCTGATATCAGTATGATCAGCTTATAATTGTCCCAATTACTATCCTGGAAAACAATATGTTGTGCACATTGATTTTTGCAAACAAATGTTTCATAAGACGTTATTGTAATCATGTTTATAAGAATTGTCCCTGATCAATTCAGGGACGATTTCTTCATAGTTTTCTGTTCCATAGCAATCAAGAAGTTATTATTTACATGAACAGTCTAAAGAATACCATGCGTGTTTCATATGATGTCCCCTAGCATTGCCCTGCATGCACATAGACACCAATACAAGGCCTGTATGTGTTTGTACTCTCTCTATCTACTTCTACATATCCTTCTTCTGCTCTGCTGAGTCATGGTGTCCTTGTCCTGTCATTGTTTTAGAAGCCTCATGATGTCATAATAAGTTATGAAAAAAAGA
Source organism: Coryphaenoides rupestris (assembly GCA_002895965.2). Classification (NCBI taxonomy): domain Eukaryota; kingdom Metazoa; phylum Chordata; class Actinopteri; order Gadiformes; family Macrouridae; genus Coryphaenoides; species Coryphaenoides rupestris. The sequence goes on along the minus strand of PIJE02000281.1, from coordinate 302,645 downwards.
GGAAATACACACACCTCTCCTCATCTTAAGTACATGAGCCTGTGCTAATAGATGCTCCAGCGTGGAGCCGGGTAGAGATCCACCATCTTGCTACAGAATCACTTAACCATCGAGCGGGACCTCCGGTCTTTTATTTTATGGGATTGTCTTTCTGACCACAAATCCGGTAAACCACCCTGTTTGTGCGTGATTAGGTTCAGGGAAGTTATGTGCTGACGAAGTGCAAGAGGACCTCTCTTTAGCAGGTAGTTAAACAAAAAAAAGAGCCTCTTTTTTTACATTTTCCTTAAGACATAACGTTGCCCTGCAATCTGGACAGGGCCACTCTTTAAAATCATTGCCGCCGTATGCCACTACATTAGCAGTTGGCAGTGGGCCTAGGAAGTATCTGTTTGTTTCCTAAAACAGAGCGGCACACCAGACGGTGGGGTCAGCCAGTGGCACAGCCGGCTTGGTCTGCCGTGCGCCGAGCCACGAGGGCATTTTTAGATGACGCCGTTGATGGACTTTGCAACCCCCCCCAAGCCCCTGAGCTAAACTTAGCTCCTCATACCTTACATCATAGGTTGCCCATTACCCTCTAACAGAGAAGGAATACTTCCACAGGAAGCAGACTAGGCTGTGGTCTGCAGACGGTATTTGGCCTTGGTTACACTTCTCAAGTCTCGATGCGACTTCCTTGATGCAAACGTGCCTGGACACCAGGGGTGGACCCTCCCAGATCAGATTTGGCATTGTGTACAGGTTGGTTAGGCAACCAGAACCACAAGCCATGCCCTGAATCCAGGCACAGGACTCAGTGTGCTGAGGCTACCGCCATGAAAAGGAAACAAAGCACCACTTAAGGAAGTAATACATGAGTAGAGCTTGGTCCAGCACCAGACTGAGTTCCCATCACATATCTTGCCTCAGAGTTCATGTATCATGTCTGGATGCTAGATCTGTGTGTAAGCGAGGTCAAAGAATCAGCAGCCATGAGTCCGGTACCTCAATTGATGTGGAAATGACCCCACCAACTTTCTGTCCATTGGAGTGCCGGCTGAGAACTAACACACACACATTATGGTAAATGGATTGCATTTATATATCGCTTTTAGCCAAGTCGCTTTACAATAGCCTCACGCATTCAGCCATTCATTCACCCATTCATACACCGACGAAGGTGTCAACCGTGCAAGGCAACAGCCAGCTCAGTGGGAGCAGTTAGGGTTGGTTAAATGTCAGCTACCTGAGATATCTTGCTCCGGGACACCTCGACACTTGGCTAGTAGGAGCCGTGGATTGAACCAGCAACCTTCCATTTGCCAGACAACCTTCTGGTTGCCATTAACTCAGAGGCAATATTCATATGTAGACTTCATAACAATAGACATCAGGTAACATGCAGCACAAGGAGGAGGAGGACATTACTCTAATCTAGTGTAGATCATTTCATTTATCGTGTCAAGTCTACATATGAGTATTGTCTGAGTTAATGGTTGCGGAAGTGATTGCTACACCACATAATGTGTAAGGTGTTAGTCCTCAGTCGATGCTCCGATGGACCGGAAGTTGATGAGGGGGCGACTTCCACTTGATCAATTGAGGCACCGGATCTCATGGCTCATGCTAGTAGCATACTTTACCTTGCCACCGTACTGTGGAACCCGGGCACACGCCTCTGTGGCACCTTTTTACTGTTCCCTGTGCGAGGGGCACCCTTTCTACAGACTACCCCATGGGTCTGGGTCTGGATCTGAGTACTATCTGTTCATCTAGCACTGTGCTGCACGGTACTCTGCAGGGGAGAAACGGCATTTGACAAGCATTCAGATGTCCTGGCTGGGGTCCAGCATCTATCAACTCTTTTTTTAGGTGTAATATTTCCCGCTTCTACCCTGCAGCATTAAATGTTCCAAGTACAAAGCAACATTAAAAAAAGAAGTTAAAAGATAATAAAGAAATGAAATTGTTATGTAATGTTATTTATTTTAGCCGCCCATGGCCAAGGAAAACTCATTTAGAAATACAGGATGTATTCCCTGGCGCCTCATTTGAAACGTGTGTCAGATTCATCTTCTCGCCAATCATCAATTCCAAGCTGTGGTGTCTAGGATCACGAGCAATAGAAAGTTTCCTAAAACTCAGCGCGGTTGACTCAGTCGTGCCTATCTTTTAATGTTTTCTGGACAAACGTTTTCTGTTCAAGTGCATTTTCAATGTCGGTTTAAGTGGGCTGATTGCTAAAACAAAAATACACACAGATAACTTGAGAACTCATCATCAAGAATATCCCCTGGACTGCTTGACTTTGCTGAGGTTAGCTGAGGATTTCACGGTCATTATCGTAGTATGTAGTGTTGTGGTTGGCTTTTGAAAACCACAACTATATTGATATTTTTCCAATGCTCTTGCAAATGACTAATCCTTTGACAATGTAACTATTAACGATAGATCCAGGACTTACAATGTTGAGACATAACCGTATGAATACCCTTTGTTTGCCTAGAAACTTAAATATAACCTATAATGGTAATAAAACACGAGAAAGTGTAAAGTTTAAACTTTGCATCAACATCAACAGAAGCTTTTGCCATGATTCTGGAAATCTAATTTTTACAGTTACCACATCAATGCTGATCTTAAAACAAGGTAATGTTTGATTTATTTATGGGATTATGGGGTGAGGGATCAACAGGAACGCAATGAATAAACATGGTCTGTATTGGTGGTCTTCTGTAGGATCTCGGGTGATATCCATCTGTATTAGAGTTTAGAAGCAATGATGTGAGATGTGTGAGACCAGGACAGATCAGTTGGTGTGTTGATGGGGGTTCATGGGAGGATGAAAGCAAACTCTTCATTGATTACATCACATTGATAGATTCAATGTACTGTACATTATTTATTATAGGACTGCATACTCTTTCTCTTTTTGACTAACCTGCATTCACACACATGCAATTGGCAGGCCTGAGATGGGGTTTTCTCAGGATTCATTGGATAAGGTCTTCAGTAGTACATGTTTAATCCTTATTATTACAGCTTATTATGTCTCCCGCTTATCTGGGATGCATAGCCTACAGATAATACATACAGAACATTTGTTCCAGGGATAAGCGTAGATTTACAATAAGCTTATGTTTTTATTCGTGTTTACATGTTTACGTTTATTTAACTTTGAATTCCAATGAATGCAAATATTGCATTTGTGTGGTCCAGGTCATACACATTTTTTTTTATCTTGTGCAGCAGCATTCTTTGTCTTGTTTAACGCCCACCACTCCTATGTGCTCGCCCATTCTCCCTCTCCCTCTCTCGCTACCGCTCTCTCCCTATCGCTCTCTCTCTCTCTCTCTCTCTCTCTCTGTCTCTCTCTCCCTCTCCCTCTCCCTCTCCCTCTCTCCCTATCGCTCTCTCTCTCTCTCTCTCTCTCTCTCTCTCTCTCTCTCTCTCTCTCTCTCTCTCTCTCTCTCTCTCTCTCTCTCTCTCTCTCCTACTCTCTCTCTCTCTCTCTCTCTCTTTCTCCTGCAGGTGCTGTGCTGTCCTCGTAGTGAAGATCAGTTTGTGAACCAGAGAGATCTTGTGTGGCCGCAGCAGCAGCAGTTGTGGTGGTGGTGGTGGTGGTGGTGGTGGTGGTGGTGGTGAAGGAGCAGGGGGAGGAGAAGGAGAAGCAGGAGGAGGCGCAGAGCTCTGTCAGGGCTGCCAGAGCTCTCTTGGCGGCTCGCCACGCAGACTCCCACTGTCTCCGCTGTGCTCTCCTCTCCCACCTCCCCGTTATATCCTCTACTTGGGCGGGGGTGGGCCTGGGGGGGGTCCTCTCCTACTCTTCATCACTCTCCTTCCTCCCTTGCATGCCTCCTTGTCTTCCTCTTTCTCCCTCTCTCCCCTCTCAACATCCACCTTTCCTTCTTCGCCTCGCACTCTCTTCCCTCCCGTGCACCTCCGTCTCCTTTTCACCCCTCGTTGTGCCTCCGCTCTCCTCCTCCCGCTCCTTCTCCTCTCCCTGCCTCATGCCTCACCCCTGTGCCGCCATCTTACCTCCCGTGCACCTCCACCTCCCTCTCCTTCCACTCTCCTCCCTTGTTTACCTGCCTCACCCTCTCCTCTCCTCTCCTCCCCCTCCCCTCGTTCTCTCTCGTTCTCTCCATTGCGCCTCTCCTCCTCCTCCTCCTCCTCCTCCTCCTCCTCCTCCTCCACCTCCGCTCTCTGTCCCCTGACTGACAGACCCCTGGGGCTCTCCTCAGTGCTTGCAGAGTCATCAGTGTTCGCTGTCAAAACGGGAACTCAAAACACTACCAGCCCTGCTCCACCACCACCACCACCGCCGCCGCCGCCCCTGCCTTCCCCAGATAACCTTGCGTATCTCGCTCTCCGCAGACACACACGTCCACAAGCAGGGACCGCCCGAGCGCACTGATTTCCAGGCTTTCGAATGGCAATGCTTACAATAGCATGAGCTAGCGGTTGTTTCTCTTGCGCGGCATGCGCTGCAGCTCCATCTCTGTCCACGTTGAGAACGAGATTACGCTTTTGCCGCTCGTAATGCTGTAATCAAAAGAGAGAATCTCCCCGAACGCATGCACACACACTGAGGCGCGCGCACATACACACACACACACACGGTCAGCAACAGTTGATGTTGACCGCATAGGTCAGGATCTACAGGAAATCGGCAATGTCCAAGGGAGTCTAACATAAGTTTGAACGTGCACAACGTGAAGGACAAGGTGCAGTCATGCGCACTCGGGATGAACGCTGGAAACTAGAAGAAGAAAAAACCTCTTTGATCTGACAAAACACATGCGTAGACAAGACAAGGCTCTTCAGAGAGCCATTGAGTTTACAGCCGTCTCGGCGGGAGAGCTGGGATCCTTCGGTCCAATCTGTTTTCAGAGTCATCCGAGGGGAGCCGATGTATTCAGGGAGTGGATGTTCATGTGAACTAAATAGAAGGACGAGTGGAAACCCAATAGGGGTGCGAGAGTCGGAACAAAAAATGGCTAAAAGGCGCCTGACTCGTGCAATTTGGCACATATTAAAACGGCTGGTGTCATTAAAAAAGCGAGACTATTAGTTTAGATAATGTATTTTTGGAGCGGGTTGCATAAACAACGGGTCTAGAAGTAGAGTTTAAGAAAAGTGGTTGTGTTGCCAGGTCTGGGGGTTGATATGTGTAAAAGGAAATTGTTGTGTGTTTTTTCTTCAACTTGTGGTATAAGGAAATTGTTTATACAAATGTATCATAGATGGATTGCCCTGCCGGGGCGAGCAACATTTTCCTGGCCTGTCAATTTTGCTTGACACTAACGTAGAAAGAAGCAGAAATTGATTGCCATTCATAAATTTGTCACGGTTTTGCTTATGACCTGAATTGACATTTGTAGTGTGTATGTATGTGATGCAAAGAGAAAAGAGAAAACTTGTTTTGGATGGTTTATATCTGAATATAATCGGGAGTCGAACAATTACAACGTGTTGCTAGAACTAGAGAGCTAAACGGAACATTAACACATGTTAGCCAAAAAGGGCACAAACAGACACAAAGCGAGTTGGACAGAGAACATAAATACATGTAAATACATATAAATACAACACAAATACAGCGCCCAGTCATTCAGGTGCAACAGGGGGAAAAGCACAACCTTTACACAATTAGCATACATATACAATGTATTTTTTTGTATTTATTTCAATATTTCAAATATTTCCGCAGAAATAAAATAGACTTATGGGTGGTGGGTGGGTGGGGGTTCGAGTCAACAAGGCCCAAGAGGAACCAGAGTGCAACAAAACAAATTTGACCAGCTGATTGTGTTTAACATTTTGTGGCGAGGAGTTTGAACGCTAGCTGATAGCTTTGGATGTCGGAAAAAAGTGTCCCTGTCTCCCCTGTTGTCAAGACAGAACTTCCTCTCAAGCGGTTTGTTTGTAGTCTGTTGCTAGGTCTTAATTACCTTTTATTTTTCCTTGGGCTTTTCCGTTTATTTTAGACTATTTTTTCTGTAAGAGAGAAGAGAGAATGCGTGAGGAAGGGGACTGGGGTAAGGGGGGGCGTTTGAGCATTTACCAAAAATGACCTAACAAAACACCGGGAAAATGGTTAAATGTCAGCTACCTGAGATGTAAATGTGGCTTTAAGGTTGCCGCTCAGAACTCTGCTTCACCCGCTGTTCCGAAAATGACTCACAGCTTCTTGTTATCTTTAACGAGGGTGCCGCGATTTCCTGTTTGTAGGATGCTCAGTCCTATATAGAGACCTGTATCCATATTCGGAGAACTTTGCTTACTTTCTGGTAACTTTCCGTGAATCCCTGCGTCTCACAGACACGGTTAGCCAACACCAGGAGCTCATGAGCAATATTAGGCCGATATAGGAACTTGTTTATAATGTAAAACAAATTCTGCATGTAAGATTAAGTACAAAAGTCAGTAATTAGTTAGATTTAGTGCTGGATTTACAAATGTACAGTTAAAATATACAAATATGTAGGCAAAGTAAGATATTCCGACGGCGAAAACAATTTGGCATGATTGAAGTGAAATATTATTGGACATGATATTAATATTTCACTTCAATCATGCCAATTCAGTCAATTAATTGACTTTACAACAACAACAACAACAACATGTTAACGTGCTACGGTGTACTTCACACAGTAAAGCTGTCACAGTGCACTTATCAAGTAACTGTGGATTCTTTGAACTGAGTAATGATGTCGTGCTGTATATCCATCACAACACAACAATGAATGTTGTTTAGATATACAGTATATCAGCTTTGAATGCATATGAAATATCGATTCTTGCTTTGATATATTCAGACACTTATTCTACATTCTCACATTTCTCCAAATTAACTTTAAAGTTAGCATTCTAATTGGGGATTAGAAAGCAGTCGCTTAATAAAGTGTATGTTGATTAATTTAGCAAATTCAATTAGGAACATATACAGTAAATGTAATGTATATAATAGTCATTTTGTGGCTGATTGAAATTAAGCTTGAGTTGTCACAAACATTGCAGCAGTATCTCATCTTCTGTCCGCGACAGAGGTTTTCGGGTCGGTTCCTTGCCCTTTCTGTGTTTGACCGAGTCCAAACCCCGGTGCACCTCTGTACCACAGACACAGTACCCTGCGAGGCTCCGGATCCCGGCGTCGTCGGCGAGGTGAAGAAGGGATGCCCGCGTGCCGTCAGGTTGAAAGCCGTCCGTGGTGACATTAACCGTGCCTGGCACGATGACTTCACTCCAATTGGTGCGCTCACCGCAGGGTCTCACCGCAAGAGAGCCTACCCGCGCTGGCACGGCCCTAATGACTCCCATGTGGTGGGTGTTGATGAGAGAGACTGTAACTAGAGACCACTTTCATGGCTTTTTTAACTTAAAAAAAATGTATTTTACATGAGCATATGGTTGTGAAAGCGGCGATGATATAATGCATAGTTATAACTATGAGCTTTGTTAGGTCGTTAGATGAGTAATTGTCAGTGGAGGGGGGGGGGCATACAATGGTTTGGGATATATGTTTGTGGAATTTGAGGACAGCATGGTGTCAACAATGTGTCAAATATGTATTATTATTATTATGATGTTGTTCTTTTTATTATTATTATTATTATTATTAATTATGCCTCTTCACTTCACTTCCACTAAAACAGACATTGGCGTTATGGTAACTAAATCAAGGTTACTACTGTTTCTGGGTAATCACAGGGTGGCCATTTATACTGATCTGGAAGTAGGGAGGGGGGGGGGGGTGGAGTCCTAATTGCTAGCGATTACCACGGCTCCGAAAGACGAGGCGTGCGTGATGGATGCACGTTGTCATTCAACACCAAGCACATCCATCACATCGCTCACGGTTCATCGGCGCAATCGAAAATCGAATCAAACACGTACGCGTACATAGCAACCGGCCCAACGACCTCCCTCGGGCGCCACCGGCTCAACAATATCACGCCCACGAACCATTTCTCATGTCTGATCTGACACACACACACACACACACGCTGGCGAACGCAAACCGTTGATGCTGAGCGCTTCTAATGTTGCCGCTCTGTCACGCTGTTTAAAAGGGAAGCGCGCTCATCGCACCGAAGATAAAACGATCCTCTGATTGATTGATTAGATCCAATGAGATGATTAGATCAGAAAAGGTTGAAAAAAAAATTCTAAAAGAAAACCAAAAGCCAAAGTACGTGTCTGGCGTCGTTGGCCTACGTGACTTCTCAGCTATTGAAAAGCAGAACTCATTATGTAACAGCTGTGACTTTTAACCTGTATCCCCAGGTGACACAGTAGCCTCTCACCCTCTCAACATGGCACATTCACGACAACCAACACCAGATTATAAGGAAGATATTCAAATAAATATCAGCCACTGATAATTAAGAAATCCCCACTTAATTAATTGACAAATCAATGAGTTACATGTAGGGTTGAACCAGAGGAACGACAGTAGCTCCGGAGGTAAGAGCTGTTGTCTGGCAACAGGAAGGTTGCTGGTTCGATCCCCGGGCCTCCGCCTCGCTAAGCGTCGCGGTGTCCCTGAGCAAAACACCACCTACTCCTGACGTGTTGGTTGTTAACTTGCATCGTTGACGCCACCGTCGAGGTATGAATGGGTGAATGTGAGGCGATACTGTAATGTTCTTTGGATAAAATCGATATATAAACGCAATCCATTTAGGAACAGGTGAAGCAAACCCTTGACGATGCTCCTCCACTGTGCACCAACTATTAATATGTATATATGTTATATTAGTTGGTTATTAGATTTGATGTCGCCTCAGACCTCCGAGCCTTGGGCAACCCCCAAACTCCCAAGCCCCCCCGCCACCCCCCCCTCCACTCCTGTTTTCCTCCTCCACCTTGGCCCGCTCGGAAACACCCCCCCCCCAATGTAGTGGTTCTGTTCTGTTCAGGACACCTCTGCTTTGTGTCAGCCCAGGGTTTTTATTTTCCCTTTTTTCTGTGCGTGTTTTTGTGGCGCTGGACGTGCAGCTGTGCCGTACAGTGCGGCCTCTGTGTGCTCATGTGCTTCGGGGGTCCCTGAGAATACAGGCCACCCCCGCGGACCTCGTCGTAGTGTACCCCCCCCCCCCCCGCCCCACCCCCACCCTGCCTTTCCGCAACTCCGACACACACACACACACACACACACACACACACACACACACACACACACACACCCACCCCGCTCCCTCCATCATCACTGCCACCACTGTGCACTGTGTTTGAGTTGAGGCTGGGGGAGGGGGGGCGTGGGAGGGTGGGAGGTGGGGGGGGGGTGTGTGTGAGGGTGGGTGGGTGCTGGTAGTCAGGGCAGGGGGTGAGGTGGTGGTGGTGGTGGTGGTGGTGGTGGTGGTGGTAGTCGGGGTAGTGGTGGGTGGGTTATACTGTGCAGGCACAAAGTAAGACCCGATGTCTGGCTGTGCTGATTAAACAGAGCTCGAGCCCACCCTGGGAAAAACTTTTTTTTGTGTGTGCAGCGGGTAAAAAACAAGTGCTTTCGTCAGTGAAAAGGTTTCCCTTGTTAGAGGAGAAGAAGTGTCCGCCTATAGTGTGTTACAGTTCTTTGATTCCCCCGCGTTAAGAGAAGTGTATCTGCTGGATATCGACCCTGTAGTGATGCTCACCTCATGTGGCACCCAGGGGTCCCCGACGTGAGACGCAGGGGCCCGAGCCTCAGGGGGCGGAAGGGAGATTTGCATAGCGTAGCGCACAGCTACGGTGTTATGCTATCAAGTGCACCTTATTACTGTGATGTGTACGCCGATGTCCATCACCGAGCTGAAGTCACCTTACAATTACTTGGAAGCAGTGAATCTAATTATGGCATCCGCAGTTTCAAAAACATGATTTTATGTATTTAATCTCAATTATTACCCTGAGGAACATGACAGGTGTATTTTTTCCAATAATTGTATTCACTATGACTTTATTTTGAATGGCACTATTATTGGTGTCACTTATGTTGAGCAACTTGAGAAATAAGTTTGCATATTCCATACGAGTAGTTTTTCTTCTATTTCTTATTACATTTCCATTTAGGGCATTTGGCAGACGCTTTTATCCAAAGTGACTTACAAAGAGTACATTTGTAGAAAGAGAGACAGCAATATATCACTGTGGTGTCTTGTTACACATCATACACTTTTGGGGAAAATGCATTCAATAACAAGCACAAATGAAAATTCAAAAATTGCATTAACTTGTCAAGTAAAGACAAATCTCTCTCGCAGAGAATATGGCCGCCAAAACATTTGGCTCAAAGATAAGAGCGTCTTTTCCCACTGGGAGTGGTGCGGACTCAGTTTGGGACACAAAGAGGGGTGTGCCTGCTCTCTGTCAAACGTAGAATCAGCAATATAATGTCACCGTGAGCCACTTCCTGTCTGGTAACCTTTCACAGTAAAACGTCATCAACTTAACATCAACATTGGGTTGACACTGTGTTTTCAATTGCCTACGGGAAACTCTTTTTATCAATATTATATTGTGTGCCGCTGCACTACAGTTTGGTAAGGAAGTGGCTCTGTCACATGCGTTGTAATAGTGTGTGCACTCCCTAGGGTGATTCATAAACTTCCTGCAAAGTGCACACTTCCTTGGTCCTTTCCGCTAGGCTCCACGCTGTCCCCCGCGGTATCCCAGCTGGAGGCCGGAGTGTGTTGAGTCATATCAGGGCGGGGGAGGGGAGGGGAGGGGAGGGGAGGGGGGGCGGCCTTCCTCTCCTCACAGATAGCAGAATACAGGAAGACGGGTACAGGACACATCATCCAAACCAGGAACCTTCACAATGGGGAAAGAGGTGGAGGAGGACAGAGTGTAGGCCTTGCAGCTGATTGGGCGGACACCTCGCTCTGGCCCCCTGAAGGCCTTGTATACACTGTCCTGTTGAACACAATAGACACACGAGAGCAGAGGCAGACACACCTTTTCATTGTTGTGGGCGCCACTTTTTAACTCACCTTTCAGTTAACATGTCTCTATCTTACTGTTACTACTTACATGTCACTTTTTACTTTGACCTATTTTTACTTTGACACTTTTTTACTTTTACCAATTTTTTATTTTTACTTATCAGCGACTACACTGCTAGTTGTTCAGAGTTGTTTTTGTATTTATGTTTATAAGAATACGGTTCAGAAGAAAACTTTTTACTGTACGTTTACTGTACTGTACCATTACTAATTGTTTAGTTTAGAAGTTGATTAGAATTTGTTTAGAAGAATACTGCAGATGAAATGGGGAGTAAGCATTCCATTGTACTTGTTGCACATGACATTAAAGAAATCTTGAATCTTGAATCTTGAATCTATATTGTCCATCAATGTATTCATATTCCACCTTTTGTCACGGTCGCGACCATGTCTCCGGGCTCCCGGGGTTTGGGGGGGCGTGGCTCCAGGCTCCGGTGCCACCCCTGCCGGATTAGCGGCACCTGCGCTGCGTTCGCGGCTGCCGGCAATCGACAATTAGTCACTACATAAAAGCCCCGGCTTTCCACCCACTGGGGTCGGACCACTGTCTTGTTGTTGTGACTAATCTTGTTACACTTTACTTGTTGTTGTGTCGCTAACTCTGTGACACCAGTCCTGCTGTTGATCCTACCTGTATGGATGCCTACCTGCCTGTCTGTCCCTCACCTGCCTACCTGCCTGTCTGTCCCTCACCTGCCTGCGTGCCTGTATGTCCCCCATCTGCCCGCCTGTCTCACGGTAAATAAATACCACTCCGCACTGCATAACCCCGAGTCCTGAGTCTTGCGTTTGGGTCCTCCTGCTCACAGCTTGACACCTTTTCCCTCAAATGAAACAGAGAAGGCAATTCACTCCCCCCTTCAGGGGTCCTTTCAAGCCCTAGTTGGAGCACCACTGAGATGCACGAGGTGTTGTTCTCACCTTTCGACCCGGTGCTCTCTCGGCCAGTTGACTCATTTACTCGGCCGGTTGAGTCACTCAGTTGCCTTTTCATCAAGACAAGTCCCTTCTTGTCGTCTTGTTGCCGTCCATTGACTTGTAGCGTGAGTTTCCTGCAGTCTGACTTCATTCTCTCAGTCGTGTAATGGTTTAAAGGCCTCCACCGCCACCACCACCTACCACCACCACCTCCACCACAACCACTACCACCACCACCACTACCACCACCACGACCTCCCTCCTCATACTTATGTCTTTACTGGGGAGCTTTACGGGTAAATTGAAAGTTTGAACGTTTGAAGATTCAGATACCTCATTTTTAATCTCAAGGAGCGGGGTGGGGTGGGGTGGGCGGGGTGGGATGTGGTGAGGACAGAGGAGTGGCCCCAGTGTTGATGTTGTGGCGGCATTGATGGATGGAGACTTGGCTGACGGAGCTGCTGTGTCCCAGGCCCAGCGGTGACATAGGAGCTTCCACTGGGACTTTTGGAGTGAATGTCCCCAGTATACAAAATATTGCTTTCGCTGATGTTACCGATAAGGAGCCCTCCGTAGGTCAGTGGAGAACACCAAAGGTAGCAAGGGTTTAGGTTGTGTTTGATGTCTGAGGTGTGTGTGTGTGTGTGTGTGTGTGGGTGTGGTGTGTGTGTGGGTGTGTGTGTGTGTATAATATATAACAAAACCTGTTAATGCCATATCATAGTGATGCAAACAACCACAACAACAATCTGAATACAATTCAGAGCCAATAGTATCGTCATATTTCCCTTCACATCAGAGTGAATCTCTTGTCCTACAGTATAAAAAACACACTAACAACAATAACAAGAACAACAACTGAAGTCTCTGGTCAGCTGCTCAGCTTGTAACTAATGAGTAAAAAAGTAGGTAAAGTAGTGACGATTACGATTCGATTACGAATTCATTTTGTCCCCTTGTGGTCATTTCAGGCCCTGTCTGCATTCATACTCCATTTAATCCTATGAAAATAAACAAAGAGATTGCAGCACCTGTGTCGTTGTAAGGCTGGACAGTCAACTGTTCCAGATGACGATAGATGTGTCTCTCTGCCCGACCTCCGTCCTGTATGACCGCTTCAAAAATGTCTGGTTGAACACCAGCAAATGTTGGAAGTGAATGCTGAGCCTGAGCGCATAAACCCACATCTATTTAAAAGAAAATACGATTCAGAAAATCATCTTGAGAAATGAGGTTCATTTCTGGGACAGTGGCGTCGTAAGAAGAAATACAAAAAAAGACATTCAAACTGAAAAAACCCCCAAAACATATAAAACATAAAAATAAAATACAATTTTCAGGATAAAACATTAGGGGTATCGTTTTACAATCCCAGAATCGGCACTTGGTTCTTATCGTAGTACAATTTCTTGGGCGGGGGGGGGGGGGGGGGGGGGAGAATGGAAGTGGTGGACATTAAAAACCAATGGGCCACAGAGTCCATAAAAAAATAGCATAGCAGAGGTTCCATCAGTCTCTCGCTTGGTATTCCACCTGTGGGTATCCATGGTGATGGATAAGTGTGCTATTACCCGCCCAAGCAGTGCATGTGGAAAAAAAAAAAAAGTGCACGTATTGAAAGTGTTGAATTTAGAAGCTACTGTATGTGGAGAGATTAGGCACTCTGATGGAGTCAGACGAGCGCGAGGTGGCTCCTCTCATGTGCCTGCGGTGATATTTCATCCACTGTAATGAGATAAGCTATGAAGCAATGAAGACGTCTTATATTTCTCCCGTTTCGCGCTCATTTCCGCCCTTTTTTCCTCGGCAGTTCCAGTTCCCCTCCGCAACGGATAACACGGAGATTTGTTTTTTGCCATTTTTTTCACTTTATGCTTGTCTTGACTCACTTTATACTTATATTGGGTGGTTTTACAATGACTGTGAAAGTGGGAACACAATGGAAACAGGAAGATTTGACAACTTAATACAAGGTATTTGCTTGAATACACACGGAATGAAAATATTTCTTCAAATGAAAACTTAAACAAGCACTTCTCACCACTAAATACATATCTAACATGTCGCGCCTATTAATTAACGACCTTGCCTTCACTTGGGGCCCTTTTCTTGTTATTATGATAAAACAAAACATTGCATGTCAAACCTTATCCGGTTATCAAATATTCGTAATAATGTATTTTTTCACTAAGCGCAGATGATGTTTTTATTTGATTTCATTTTAAGGAGAGGCGGTTCGCCGGACTATTGTAAGCGGACTGTTGAATTAACTGGAAATTTCAGTTGCTTTTTTTGGCGTAGCAGCGCTTCCTCTGTGTGTGTGTGCGTTGGGTCCCCGGTGGGCTGCCCCCGACCTCAGTGCTCCGGGTTCAAACGCATGCGGCAGACCACACGGTCACCAGACACTTCAAACATCACTCAGGGGCTAAAACCAGCCATGTTCCAACCAAACTCATTTACAGTACTGCAGTAATGTCAACTGCAGGATTTTTCCACCCCCCCCCCCCCCCCCCCCCCCCCATCTGAGAAACATAGGATTTGGGTCAATGACCGAGATCATTCTGCACATAACAAATAACAAATTAAATGGTGGCCAGAGTAGTGAGCTCGGGTGTTTCGCTCCCTGAACGTGGTGGGTTTCATCCCCAATAGCCTTAGCCTGCCATGAGCAAGCTGCCAACATGACATGTTTCTGAATTAGTTCAAGTTGCCTTGGAAAAGGTCTCCGCTAATTGATGAAATAGTAAAACGAAAATAGATTGAAGCACATCGTCAAATAAGAAGGGAATCAATGCATGATTATACATAGATTAAGGGATACTTTTTTTCTTACTATTCTTCTAGTATCATAATTCTATTTATTTCCCACAATGGTGTTACAAAGCCCATATTTAACGGTGTAGTTATATTTCTGTTGCTTATCGATGTGATCCAAATGCATTCACAAAAAGGGCGCCATGAAACATTCAAATGGTACTTATTGTGAAGTCTGTTAAACACGTTGTTTTAATGACGGATACTAAATCCGTGAGCCACGGAGCAGGGCTGGACGTTCAAAACAATCCCACTTATGTCTGCGTGTTTATTACACAAGCAATCACTGCTCAGCGTGTGATTAGCTTTTCCCTTCGAGAAGACATGTGCTTAAGCTCTAGACTTCCATCTCCAGTCACTAAAACATGAGACTTAGGCTGGCAACAGACACTCTCATTGTAAAATGAAATCCAGTTTTCCATTCTACACATGGGACAGTAATTGCCATTTACCCCTGGTCAGTAAAAGTTCAAATTTGTTCTGCTTGTTGGTGTAATGTGCTCCACTGGGGATAGGCCAAGTATTGAATTTTAAAATGCCATTTAATTTAAGTATATGAGCACAGAGTAGCAGGGCTTATGCAAAGACAGAAAACGGATGGGGTGGGGGTGGCACACACTCTAACCCCCTGCTTGAAGATTACCATTTAGGCCACTTCTCATCCGGCATTAGCGAAAGAGCTACGTCTTTATGGTACTGCTCTGCTGTGACACGGTGGCATATAGGTTTTCTTAAGGGCTAACTATGATGCTAACTGGAGGTAGCAGTACGGGGCTACTAGTAGAACTCGCCTCGTGAATGAGACCTGGGTTTAATTTCTGACCCCCAGCCCTTGCCAGCCAGCATCTGAAATAAGCTTTTTGTCCCGGTGGTGTTTCCGTGCCGTGTTCTCTGGGGAACTCTTTCTGGGAGTTTCTTTCTACCTGCAAAGGTTAAATAAAGGTTATATGGCCAAGGGTAATCTCCATGTCTAGCATGGGTTTGAAAGTGACGTGGTGGACTGGAGGTTAATCCTGGTGCTCAGTGTTCATCAACATGAAAGTTAAACTGGAACGAATCTTATCATCACTGAAAAGCAATACTACGGAAGTCACTGTATTTACATGTTTTAAATGTTTTAATGTATTAAGCAAACACCTTTACGCAAATAATTTTTTTGTTGAGTGCCATTAATGAGCAAGTAGGGGTTAGGCATCTGCTTGTCTCACAAATCAGGTTTTAGATAATTATCTAAAGTATGATGGCAGACGAACAAATCTGGGCTCAAATCTAGAATTTTTCTTGCTTCATATCTGTTTTCGACCAATCATGGCACGGATCTGTTCGCGAATAATTGTCTATTACATTTACATTTACCTTTAGGGCACTTGGCAGATGCTTTTATTCAAAGCGACTTACAATTAGTACATTTGTCAAAAGACAGACGGCAATATATCTGTGGTACATAAAGATAAGAATAGAACAGGTTTCAAGCATTCGTAATTGCAAAATACCCTAACAATTAGACTGTCCTAGTTCATCACGAGAAAATATTGGACTTCCAGACAGAAAAGAAGAGTGAAACAAGTAATTAACAACATTACAATATAACAAATATGTATAGAAGGGGAAAAAAGGATATAGGAATAGTCTGCCATTGAGGCCGTTGAAGAGAGAGGCACTTGGAGATTGTTCAGGGTCAGTGTTTGTTGCTATGAATGATTTTTTGTTCAGAATGTGTGTAGCTCTTGGCGCGCCAGTGCACTCAGACCAGGAACACGCCCGAGGGTTGCCAGGTTGTGTTGTGGGTGTTAGTGTGGGTGTTTCGATCTAATGAGCCTGAGCCTGCATCTAATCTTTTATATAAGTCTCGCTGTCTCTGTCCTGCCTCTAATGTTTCATGTGCTTCGCTCTAAGGGTTTTCATATTGTGTCGTGACCTAAAGAAAAAGTCGACCAGGAGCAACCTTGAAGATCTGCTGGACTGAAATATCTTCTCGACGGTCGTCCTTAACAGGCCTGTGGGTTGGTTGATGATGGTAAAATCAAATGTAATATTTCTGTAAACATTTACCATATCAATCAATGGACCTACGTGGAAATCGATGGAGATCATAAACACTCAACACAAGTTCGCCCATAACATCAAGCATGTTTTAATTTGAAGCCTTCTTCTATGAAATTAAATTCAATCAACTTTATTGCCATTAGACATAGCATTCATGTATAATGAAACAAGGCTTGGACTGCACCAAAACAGTTAACAATGATGGATGAGGCATGAGAATAAGGCATAAATAACAAATAATGATGGGAATACGATATCAATAGAAAATTCAATGTGATTACCACCTGTGTTTCTGACACTAATATGAAAATGGTCCAATGACAACCATTGCTCAGAAGCCATTCGTTTTGTCATTACTACAGGAATACCTGTATGATACCACTAGATTACATAATGACATCACGTAGCTTAATTGTGGCTACCACTGTTTCCATTTGTCAATGAATGGAATACATCTTTGTGGATTTAGAACAAATAACCCCCCCCCCCCCCCCACACACACACACACACACACACACACTAATACGGGCAAAGTAATGTGGGCCATTATTAAAAGCTATTGATGTAGGAAAACAATCCATCAGACCAAAACAGTCCCTTTTTGTTTATGGTTACCGTCCATGCCATCTTCTGACTCACATCGATGTGGCTCCTAATGCTGTGTACTTGTGTGGCAAAAACGTAAACTCATGAGATAATGGTGAACTAACCACGGAACCAGCGCGGAGGTGTGTCCCTGCTGGGTAGGCCCTGTGTTGTTTTGGAATCGGATATTGCCAAATTTGTATCGTCGTCTTCCTTTGGCTCCCGAGAAACTAAGGCGAACCATGGCAGACGAGTGTAATGTAAACCAGATCCAGGCCCTCCCTGTGGCACATTTTCCAGGAACACCCCCTATCCCCACCCACCCACCCGGACCACCACCACCACCACCACCACCACCACCAAAGACAAGCTTCCGTTCCTTCCCTCTTCTTCTCGCTAATGTTGAGCTAGGGAAGGGACAGCTATACACAAGCTCCTCAACATGATGCTAGGCCAGCAGGCCGCAGAGAAATAAAGGTATGTTTGATTACGTTTACCTCCAGGTTTTTTAAGGCCCGTGGCAGCTAGGCCCCCAGCTGGAAGGGAACCCCTGAAACACATTCCCCCTGTTCCTATTCCCATGACGACGTCTCTTTGCGTAAGGTAAACGCTTCCTTTTTCTTTCCACATAGAGGAACCGGAGCGGCAGAGCGGGAGGTATTTTCGAGGTTATTTTTACTCCGCGTGCCCGGTTGGCGCCGGCCGTGCCAAAAGCAGCTTATTCGGCGGGTACGCATGGCTGCTTCCCCCGAGCCCTTAAAGCCGTGAAAACCATTCGATGACAGGGAGGAGTGACCTCAGTCTCAAACATGTTAAGTCGATGTGATGTGTCAACAGCGTTGCCGCGTGGGCCCTCCTTGCGCGCTGGCGGCGTTCACAACACAACGTACCTGCAGTATATTAACGGGATGACGATTTCAAAAACAAAGTGTCAAATGGGAGAATGAGATCACTTCTTACTGGAAGTTTCTGACAATTTCTGGGCTACTTAATGATTTCAAGCCTCGACGAGCCATGAAATAGACATGACAGGTTAAAAAAAGCACAGTGAAACAAGCTCTTTCTGTGCAGACTTGATTCATTGATTGGTAGTGACAGACAAAGCACATCGTTGACAACGGGCCTAATGTATCAGCTATGATTTCACCTATTAAACAATTCGGAGCAAGGCAGCGAATTAAAAAAACACACTTTGTCGTATGCGCCAGAAAAACAATTTACATGACGTGAAGAGCCAAAATTGACTCAACGCCCTGAGCGGAATCCAAAATAAACCTCTAATAACTCACTACCTTTGGTCCCAAAACACAGGCAAGGCATGGAAACAGACTGCTCTTCAGGAATTCTGCAGTTTTCGAAAGGTTACATGTAAGCAGAGAACAGGTGCAATCTGGACAACTGTCTTATGGCAAAAGGAAAACGTTGCGAACACTCATTTTAGTTGTCTTTATTTGCAAACTTTGGACATTGACAGTGCAGTGGTACACTTTCCAGAAATACACACACACACACACACACACACACACACACACACACACACACACACACACAATATAGCAATGCACTGTGTCATTCAGAATGGATTGTTTTCAAGGAATCATGACGTAATACAAGTTTCATCCGTTTAGTAATGCCCTATTGAATGATATGTTCAGTCACATCATCTCTCAGTGCCATGCACCCTTGGAACAAATATTTGGAAATAGAGGAGTTTCACTCAAAACACAATTTCACCATAAACACAGCAAAAATAGGTCAAGTCCACAGCATGTTTAGATGTAGCAGTCAGTATCCTGTTAATTAGAGAATCAATTCTAACTTATAACTTATAATTATACATAATTATTGCCGTAGACATGAGGAAATCTGTCAATTAAAGAGTCAATTTGCAAACATGAAGTTGTCAATTTAACATCCACATTCGGGCAAATCAAAATAAGGTCATATTGTTAAACAATATATCAACGGGGCGTTAGAACATGTACTGTATTTATTTGATCATTGAGATAATTGAACCCATTAGCAGCATTTTAATTAATGATGCATTGGACAAGTATGTTTTTTTACTTGTTTATCAGTCAGTAGTCAGTACATCTCAAGAAAAACTCTCAAAAACGCTCAAAAACTCTCAACAAAAACTCAAAAATCTGTGACCAGCTGACCTCCAGCTGGCAGCACCTTTAAAAGTTCTCTGATGTTATTATTGGGAACAAAAATAAATTAAAGTTCAATAATTCCTTCCAGACCATTCCTCCTACACTTTTTTTTTTAGTAAAAGCTAAGGGTCCAGCAGGGTTCCTCTGAAACCTGCCGCAAATACAGAGTATCCCATTACAAAACGACAATGTCCCAAAATAAAGTAATTTCTTCCACTGATGGAGGGAATATTCAGGGGATCCTCTCTGAGTGTATTTTATAGGTTGCTTGGCGCTCTTAATTTGAAGGAGAGAGCAGCCTGTGCTCGTCGGTACCAAGAGTTCAGTGCAGATCGCAGGACACGATAAAGAGGGAAATTCTAGCAGGGGTCTTTTCTCACTAGATTGTACCAACGAGGGCCCCCCCCCCCCGCCCCCCCGATAGCAAGCCTTGTCGACCCCCCCCTTCAGATGGAGGGCGGATTGCGCGCTAAATTGTACACTCGTAATGATTAGCTAAAGACCTGTCTTCGATTGGCCGTTAGCCCGGTATTGTTTTCACTCTAGAAGGTGCTTTGATGTCGTCGCAAGTGTATCAGACATCTTCAATCTCTTCTGAAGATACGACTGTTTTAGGCCTTTGCTACTGACTCTGCACATTTTCAGGCAATTAGCTTTGCAATGGACGAAAGAACTAAAGAGCAGAAATCATCCCAGACTGACCGAGTGTAATTTCATCAACATGGGGACTTGAGAGGGCGAGTCGCCGTGATGAAAGACAAGCGCGGCCGAAGCCTTGGGAAACCTGGACGTATGGGAAACACGCGGGAGAGAGTCTCAACGCGCAGCAGAGGTGTGCGTGAAGAATATTGTCTGACGTATGTTCAAATGGGACAAAAGTGGGAAAAGACGGCGCTTGGCAGATCGGATCATAACAATTGTAAATAGCGAGACACACTGTGTTCTTTCAAATCACTTTGAGGTGAGACAGCGGTTTTCTTTCAACGTTAAAAAAATAAAAAAGACTACTGTTTGTCACTTGATTATACCAAATTACCTCTAAGGACACCACCACCGCCAAAAGGATTAATGTCACCGTCCGCCTGGTGTCCAACTGTGGACTCTGCAAAGCCCCATTACAGAGCGGCCGTTTGTTGAGGCAGACAATAAATCCCATCACTGGCATCATCGAGGAGTTTGGCTGCGTTCCACCCACATCCAGAGCACCAGTCTGCTCAACAGCTGCCACAGGCTTGCTCACTGGCCCAAGCGTCGTGAGAGAGAGAGAGAGAGAGAGAGAGAGAGAGAGAGAGAGAGAGAGAGAGAGAGAGAGAGAGAGAGAATGGGAGAGAGATAGATGTTCTAAAGTAGCTCTATCTTCCTTAAAAAGCGTGTTATAAGTAATATACATGTAATTAGGGCTAAACGACAGTAGGTACTTAGGTACAATGTGGCTAATTACACCAATTAGGTCGCTTTGAAAACCGAGCGGCGACGGCGTCGGAGGGGACGTGACAACATGTCTCTGGGGCCGCGGCAACCAGATGCAGCTGCCAGGGGCCAGGGGCGCTGCAAGATATAGGTCTAATTACCAAGCAATTCACTGTCTGTCTTCACCACCCGTGAAAGGAGGCGAGACAGAGACAGGAGAGGGGAGTCGGTGATGAAACTCAACCGTGAACAGTGGAGAGAACCAAGAGATGGTCTCTACTTGCGGGAATTGCACTGCTTTTTGACATTTCTTTGTAAAGATCTGATGTGTTTGTCTTGATACAGTGATTCAGTGGGCCTAGCAATATTTTAGCAACCCATTGCTGAGTAGCTAGAATCAGGTTTATTGCCGTAGTTTTTTTTACGAACAAGGAATGTGCTTTTGTGAAATTGGTGCATAAGATTGAACATTGAATAGAAAGCAATAATATAGAAATTCGAAAAAAATTCTAGTAATTTACACACATTTACAAAGCCATACGATTTGTCCGATTTTGTTCAGGTGGAATTTGAATTCGCCTTTTTAAAGTGAAATTGTTCATCCCGATGCCTCGACCAGCCAGAACAATGCAATTAGAGTAACTGACATTAAAAGCGAATTTCACATTAACACACATGACATTTTTATTTTCTTTGAGCCTGGGCTGCTTGTAACACCGCCGCCGGCCAAGCGAGACCAACGTGTTCAAAGTGGTCACAGAGGAAATATCGGCCTGCCTTTAATTCCTCTGAGGATGTGACCTCAGAGAGCAGAACATCGGGGGCACATTGAGCTATTAGCCCCCTGGGTGGGTCCTATCTCAGCGGGATGTGTCTCCTGATGCTGGGCCTAGCTTGTAGGGGCTGGGAAATTAACATCAACCATTATCACTGTTGCTATTGTTTGTAATTCACATCCACTTCATTTCTGCATTGTCTTTGTGTGTTCTTATGTGTCTATGTGGGAGTGGGGGTGTGTGTGTTTGTATGTGGTGTGCCTGTGTGTGTGTGTGTGTGTGTGTGTGTGGTATATCCATGTTGTTGGGCGATGTGTGTGTGTGTGTGTGTGTGTGTGTGTGTGTGTGTGTGTGTGGTATCCGTGTTTGTGTGTGGCGTGCGTGTTTGTGCGCGGGTTCCCAGAACTGTGCAGCGGTACACACACACACACACACACACACACACACACACACACACACACACACACACACACTCACAGAGTACACACCGGGTGATCCATTGGTCATGCCTGTCTACTTATTGAGTGAGTTTGATCCAAGAACCTCATCAAGCGCACGGCTCTGTTGAGTATCTCTGGGATCTGTACGCATTACAACAACTCTGTAATTTGTTCCATACAACCTTTCCGAAAGAAAGAAGGAAATCTCCTCTCTGGGCTTCCAATCTGCCTTCACTTAGTCCCTCAGGTAGGGCACTTCTGCTGGTGGCCTCTTGGAAGTGAAACGTCACCCGGTCTAAGCTGTGTGGGTGTGTGTGTGTGTGTGTGTGTGTGTGTGTGTGTGCGTCTGTGTGTGCGTGTGTGTGCACGCTTTTTTTTTTTTTGTGGGTCCAGCCTTTCTCAAACATGAGGCACCGGGAGGGATTTCTGATGCCACCACTCAATGTCGGCCTCCTCCTGATAGATTTCACCTGCAGAGAGTACAAGTCAGTACCAAGTTTCAAGTGGGTGGTGTGAAAGATATCACAATGTAACGCAGTGGAAGGAAAGGAGCTACATAGTTCCTCCTACTGCTACACACTACATAACCTTTCTGTATATTAAAGGGACACAATGGTCAGAACAATTGCTTACATGTTTTTATTATTTTTTCATTCGTTGGTTATAATAGAGCAATTGAAACGCACTTTGCCAGATATACAAATATAGAGCTGTAGCGATTTATTTATTATTTTACATGACAGTTGGTGTTTTATTCAGGAGCTCAAAGATGTTGTTGTTTATTATAATTCTCTGATTGGTCATTATGAAATCTAAACCGACGTACTTACCCTGCACCCACCCATGAACGCAGAATTGCAATTTGCGACCCGCTGACAATTGCGCGTCAAAAAAACATGGATTTCCATGCCTGGATGGTATTCGCTCTTGTGTGTTTGTGTATTAGGTCTTCTAAAGGACACAACTAAGGTGGTTAGGGCACATCTAATCAAATGCTAAGGTAGATTTTCCGGTAGGAAATATATTAAGCTAACATGTCACAGATGTGGAATCAATCTTCCCCCACATATGGAACTGCCACTATGCTCTCAATATCTATTTCATTCACTCAGGAGGCAAGTCTATTTTTAGGCCTATTCATAATCCAGTCCAGGAGTTAAGTGCTATCCTGTCCCTGACATTCAGCTTTCTTTCTTTCTTTTTTTGACATAATGGCTTCTTCTTACTCAATTCATTATTACACAAACCATGACCTAATGTTGTTGAGTTTGCTTTCTCGCTGCCCAGAAGGACGGGAGATATCTCAGATGAAGAGGTAACTGAATTTAACCAAATGTGTGCTACAGATACGGTATAAATATAAGTTAATTAAATAAATATTGAAATTGTTGGCTCACATTGGTATCCTTACATCACCCTGAAAACCATGTTTAAATCAAATAACACACAATAGCCTGCATTCACTTTGACACAACAGAGAACACTTCTTGGATGATACTGTGTTTTTTGTGAGTTTGTTGATTGTGGCGTTTTTAATCCGTTTCCGTCCGCCAGGCAATCAAAGCCTTTTACTCTCGCAGAAACAGTAACAGTAATCATAAACTTTATTTATTGATATTGCGCCTATTTGAATAAAAACGTTTCCCTAAAGTGCCTTGCGTTAAAATGATAACGGCGTCTCCGGGAGCGAAGAGGACCAGGGGGATGACATCACTGAGCCACCCGTTCTCATTAACCCCCCTGGAAGAACAATCGCTCGCTTTAGAGCGCACATTAAAGGGCTTGGCAAGGGGTTCTTCCTCGTTCGCTTTTCCACGCGTGGAGCGCCTTTCTTCCAATTTGCTCGAACACTTTCAATGGCTGGAAGAATGTGGCGGACTCTCCAGAGCTGGTGGCTTTCTGGGAGGACCTTCCACTGTTTTTCTGTTTGCTTGTTCCAGCCGCATTGTACTCTTTAGATATGGAAAGAGGGGCGGCTGAAATCCGCACATTGCCAATTTTGCTAAACGTTCGTCGGAGCTTTTCTTGTGGTTATTTTTTTCCTATCACCTCCGCAACTGTTTGGCCCTAACCTTACCGTTTGGTCTTCACAAACTCAGCGGTTTCTCCCATTGAACAGGGGATCCCGTGCTCCCCCTGCAAACTGGTTCTGTTTAAGCGTGTTTACACGTCGGACAATGGCAGTAATTCAGTACAGAGTCGGGGTTGCCCACCATTTACATGCGAGGAATTTAAATTTGCATGGAAATCGAAAGGCCCACGACTCAAGGGCAGTAACTGTTTTCCTCCTCCTTTGTTACCATAACAAGCAAATGCTCAATGTATCTTTGTCTGAAATGGACTGACATTTTCCTGATGGTGTACAGATACACCTAAATGTTCCTATAACTGAAACAATCGCTTGTTCAACGGCCTGTGAACCGAACTACTGCATGCTGGTTTCACAGTCTTACGGTTTCATACAATGCAGTTTCTATGTTGTATTGTATCCATGTGCATTCAGTACTTGGCATGACTTATCTGTACGTCTCTTGTGTATGTTATTGCTCCATGATGTTGTGGTGTGATTTTGTTCACACTGTTTGATTGGGCTGATGCTGCTGCACAAACTGACTTCTTCAGTTTTTCTCAGATTCTGATTGAAGCAACTCACCAACATGAAGTGTGTGGACACCCGCAGTGAAGTCAGAATGGCAGTCCTTTTGCATGGCCTTGTCGAAGTCGAATAGCTTACAGCGTAATGACAAGCGATGCCGGCAGACTTTGACATGTCTTGGGCTCGGTCATTATCTCTGGGAAGGAATGGCACAATATGTTTAGCTATGGAGCTTGGAGCTCTGCTCATGTTGTTAATGGGCCACAGTGGCATCAAGGAAAGAGCTTCACTTTCCTTAATGGAAGACTTTTTAAAAATCCTTGGTGGTCGCATCTAGAATCTTGCTGATAACTTTGCTGAATAGGAAGAGTGATAAGTTATAATGCACACTTGCATGGTTGTGATTGGTTCCAAGTTGGAGGAGCTCAGCATGTTCATATTCACTCAGCAGAAGTATGAGACCGGAGCCTCACACCCCTCTGGCTGCCCCAAAGCACATTCTGCTTTCTGTATGAAGCCTGTGGTCCATCTTAACCGATACCGCTAACTTTTTATTTTTTAAGATCGCTGTTGGAATAGAAGCAACCTTAAGGAAATCTCACGTCGGCTGCCAACGGGAAATGTTGCTTGGTCAAAATCTGGTTTTAATGTTGAAGTACAAATAATCAGGTTATTATGGGTGACCATAAAGCGTGTTGGAAATTTAAACAATGCACATGGGGGAAAAAAGCTTGTTTTTTTGTGAGGCTGTAGTAGAATATAAAGGGCAAAGAGGCCCTAAAATCAAACAAAATTGCCATAAAAGTAAGAGGCACATTAACTGACCGAGGAGAAGCACTATTAGCTTGTAAAGCATTGCATTGATTTACTCATGCCTATAAGTGTGAATAAAAATAAGGTCAATACATTATTTAAGACTTTTCTAACCAAATAGAGCATTCTAGCATTAATCACTCAAAATTCCGCAATTAAAATAACAAAATGCAGAAAGACAATAATTGGCTATTACAGTTAACTCCACATGTATTAAAGTTTTTTAGGAGACATACTTGGAATCTACAAGATGTGAAAGCAACATGAATTAAATTGTTCTTTTCTTTGTTTGATACAATTGTAAATGTATCTTGGGCAGAAGAGATGTTGACGTGATCACTATACAACGATTTGGACTTGATGGATGATTTACGTAGTCATTGACCCCCACCCCTCCCTAAATGTATTTAGCCTGGTTGATAAGTGTATCTTCAACAGTCTGCAGCATGGCATGTCATGATAAAGGCAGTGAATGTGGCGGATCCACCCTCAGACACATTATCTGCACCATTAGCCTTATGCTAATTCAGGAGGCCCTGGCTGTGAATAGGCTCGAGCGCAGAACAAAGGTCTTCAGGCGGATGAGGAGATGTAGGGCCGTTATCTGCAAGTTCCACTTCCTCAAGACCCTACGTCTGTCTTCGCCGGGGTTACGTCGCTTTGGAACTCAAATGCCCCGTTGAAAGGAGCGCGGTGACTGTGGAGCGGTGAGATTACACTGGTGTGACGCACACCATTTGGTTACTACTGCTGCGTTTGATTTATGGTAGCCAATGGGATTCATGGTTTCCTCTAGCCTTCAACTTCAATTAACGATTTAGATGTTTCGAAATTATACAGAGTATAAATAGTTCCCTTACCAAATCGTAAGTCGAATTTGACACTTTTATATGCTGAAAAAACCCCACTCATACGGCCGCCCTGAAAGGGAACATAAAATTTAAAGTTTGATTTTTTTCGAGTAGGCCTACATGATGAATTTATTGCACGAAAGTCGTAATCGTGGTGTTATTAGCCACATTGGACGGAATTATCTACTGTCATTTAACATTTAAAAAGTCAGTAAATGTATAAATGTACCTTATACAACCTATGTTTGTTACAGTCACACCGGAGGTGCACTGGTCACAGCTTTTACTGGCTTTTTACTGTTGTAGAGCTAGTAGGGAAACATTTATAAATATTTGATTTTAATGTTATATCCATTGGGAACATTTTAAAACATGAGACGTATCCAATTTAGTTTCGTTTCAGTTAGGCTATTGTTTAGAACAGCATACTTTGTAATTCGCCTATTGTGTAGATATTGTGTACATTATTGACAAAATGATGCCTACAGAGAGGAGTGCTGTTGTCAGGCAGCTTTGTTGGAAGCCCCGTCTCCTGGGCAGGTACACACCGCTAGACACACGGGATCTCACAGCACTGACTGCGTCTTTACATCCCAGAGTCAACCATAATGTGCGTGAAAATCTGTTGAACATCCAATATCTGATGTCACCGCAACCCACCTGGAGGTGCGTCTGGCCCTCATTGTCTTACGCGGGTTGGCTTACACAGATGTGTGTAATGAAATTAGAATGTGTAATTGAACTTCTTAACATTTTCTTATTTTGCCTTTCAGGGCTTCTGTACACCCATGAAAAAGGTAGGGTAAAGAAGGCGCCAGCCGTAGAGTGCGCACATCCTCTAAGAAACCTCTACGTCTAAGACAGTGGGCGACAGGGCCAACAGCGGTGACTCCAACAACACCAACCACCCCTGAGACCAGCAAGCCCCCCAGAAACAAGCCACCCATGCCTCAGTACTGAGTGCCCAACCCACAGACACACCGCCTGGAAACTCCAACAGGAAGTCATAGTAACACAAACATCTCGTGAAAATCTTTGGGACAGATTATCGTCAATTTTTCTGTTTTAAAAATGGAAATACAGCAATAATAGATTTTCTAGTGAGTGATTGTTTCCTTTGGAGTAAGACATCTGTAATATATACAAATGATGACACTCCACATCGAGACCTTTCTAGACCTTTCTCTGCATTTCCATTGTTTGAAAAGTAACACAGAATGGTCACCCGTTGATTCCCATGATAAAGGGAGCCCTGGGCAACTTTTCCAGCGGTGACTGAATTTCCATTGGAAATTGTTGAGGCAACTGTTTATGGTGGTGTTTCCCAGTGCGCCTGTAGCGAGACCTAAGCACTTGTTTTGTTTTCGTCTCAAGTTGGAAAGTATGCGTATCCAAGATAGACTCGCCATGCCAAGGACCCCTTGATCATGCCTCGTCCTCCTCAACCACTCCCAGATGGATGCTTTTGCAAGTTTATTTTCTTCTTCATAAATTTGCCCTTTTTTTCTCTCATTATTTCGGTCTTTACCCGTTTGGCCCTGACCCCTGAGCATGTTCTCTGAAAACACAAGACGATGAGTAGATTACTTTTGATGAAATATGGAGGAGGTTGACAGTTCTCCAGATATGACCGTTCCAACTTTATGAGAGTTTGCAAGCGAGGCGAGCGATGTCGCATTTGACCCGCGCATAAAGAGATCAAAGCCAAGAATTGCAGAAGAGTAATAGATACATGGATGGAAGAACTGCCTCATTGCTATGCTAAATTTAGCTTTGTCAGTGACTTTTGCCATTACACATATAAGGCAGTGTGGGGGTGCCTGTGGTGCCTTAATTGACTTCATCTGATTGGCTTGATTTCTGTAACTTTCTGCTTTTGAAACAACACAACTGTAACACAAACTGAGACCTGCGCACTTTTATTTAGACCCATGTACCAAATCGCTTTTCGTGATCCAGGGAGCCGCAAACCAGTACCCGCTCGGTTTGAATGTCATGACGCAACCTTTCGACAGAACTCTGCTGCGGAGAACAGGTCCTCCCGAGCCAAGTGGAATAAGCAGCCTCAATACCTGTGGGTTTGCGGGGGGAAGCGCAGAACCACTTCCTTGCGTGTGCCAGTATTAATTTGTTCTGAGTCCAACACGTTGCATTAATTTGAATGCTTAAAATAGGCTCGGTGTTAATATATTTGGCAAATCGAGTCTTTAAATAAAGCCCTGGCTTCTCTCAAGGATTTCCTTCATTTCCTTGGTTTCCACATGTGTAGTAAACTGAACATGTTGTAAAAACACACCATCTCGACCAATCAGATCGCAGATATGAGGGCGTGCGCATATTTTAATTGCAGGAAGCTGATTAAATGACAAGCACATACGTTACAAAGTCACGTCAAATCACAGTCAGTGCCCACGCCTTAGCGTTGCCCATATGTACGTATGTGTATGTCCCACTTCAAGTTCAAAGCCTGTCATTCCCGACCATTACATCTCATCCCCAGGTACTTTGCCGAGAGGAAATTAGATGCTTTTAATGTGTGATTAATGCTGTGTATTTTATGCTTTTAGTATGTTTTCTTCTGATCATTTTAACATAATGTTAAGTGTCTGAGTATCCTGTATCATGAAAAGCGATATATAAATAAAATGTATTATTATCTTTATTATTACGTGCAGTACATAGGCCTATCAATTCACTGAGCCTTTGGGCCTGAGCGGGCCGGCATGCTTCAACCCTGGGACCCACGGCAACAACAACAGCAACAAGCGGGGGAGCACACGCGTGTGTCTTGACACGTAGCAAGAAAGCTGGCCGTTCACAACAAACAGGTGATTGCCATCAGAGGCGGGAAACAAGCCCCGACGGACCCGATGGACCCGATGGACCCGCTGCCAGGCCACCGTCACCGCCCCGCCGCCGCCGCCGCTGCTGCTGCTGCGCTATGGGAGGAGATTGCAGACAGGTGGAGCCAATCAGCTCCAACAATGAGCCAATCCAGCGTTTGAGGGGCAGATGATTGCTGACATATGGTGGCCCTCGGAGCCCAAGAAGAAAGCAATCAGGTGAAAGACGGTGTGTGTGTGTGTGTGTGTGTGTGTGTGTGTGTGTGTGTGTGTGTGTGTGTGTGTGTGTGGGGGGGGGGGGGGGAGGCCACCGTCAACGTGGCTGCTACTATGTGGATAAAAGAGCAGCATGATGTCAGGCTGACTCAGCATCCACACACACACACACACCTCCACCGTGGCCCGGGGCGGGGCTGATGTAATGTGTGAAGCTCGCGGTTTTCTTCTGACGGCAGGGGTTAGTAGCAGCAGTATGTTTGGCCCCTGGTGCGAGGGGTGGGGGGAGGAGGTATAGGTAGCGGTTAGCTCGGCGCCACCAACGAGTGGCCCGGGTTAAAAAGAAATTAGACCTTCTTTGACTTGTTTTTGTTTTTTTTAAACAGATCTTCTTTTTCCATGAGGTGATGCAGTGTCTTTATGTATTATTACCACGGTCAATTACATTTCATTTGCAAACTAGAAATCTGTCGAAACTAGTATTTTGGAGTTTTCTTTACATTTGTGTGTCGTGTATATTTTTGTTGATGAAACAAAAAAATATATCAATGAAAACACAAACTATTGCCAAAAACAGAGCCTATGGTGTAGAAGATCAAACATCAATACATAATTGAATAAATAATCTCTTTATTTAGCTTAACTAATGTTATTTGATGTGTTTACATTGTAGCCTACATGAAAAGCGCCAAGCTAACTTCAAAACCTTTCATTGTCATTATTATTACTATTATTATTATTATTATTATTATTATTAACATCATAATTGACATTAACAATGTCAATTGACTTTTCATTTCACCGCATATCCTGTATGTGTATGTGACGAATACACTTCTTGAATCTTGTCATGATTTGACCCATAACACTGCTTAAATATGCAAGTGAAATTCATGTTATTCTGCAAATACCTTACAAGATGCTTGTGTGTGTGTGTGTGTGTGTGTGTGTGTGTGGTTTGTGGTATGGTATTTATTCACTTCAGGAAATCCCACCATCTCTAGACAGCAAGCATTAGCTCAAGTTGGCTGGCTGACTCTAGACCAGGAAC
Source organism: Coryphaenoides rupestris (assembly GCA_002895965.2). Taxonomy (NCBI): domain Eukaryota; kingdom Metazoa; phylum Chordata; class Actinopteri; order Gadiformes; family Macrouridae; genus Coryphaenoides; species Coryphaenoides rupestris. Next base: position 272,163 of record PIJE02000281.1, on the reverse strand, counting down.
CCTGTTCGTTGCTGGGACGTTGCTAAGGGTCCCCGTACTGACTGGAGGAGTAAACGAACGTTTGCGCTTCATTTGGAATCGACGGACATGGCTGATTGTTTTCCAGGTATTAGTCAGACCCCATATATTCCCAGGGAAACGGAGATACAACAAACAAAAGTGATTCATTTTGAGAGCGAATTTCCCCACAATATGACTATATTTTGATAATATATTTGATTTTGTTGGTAACCGTGGTTTAATAGCAATATTACACTCGAGGGTATGCTTTACCTTCATTGTTGGCGCGACGTTGACGCGGTTAGGAACAAGACACTTGTGGCAAGTTGTGCAAGCAAGCATCACTGAAGTGCCAGTAATGACAGTAAAGCACACCCTCGAGTGTAATATTGCTTAAAGACAAGTAAGTGGTGTCGTCGTTTTGGCTAACTTTCTGTCCGTTTTCGCAGTTAGCACTCCCCTCCCGGCCTCCCGCGCCACATGACATCTTACGTGATTCCTGTCTCTTTTTCCTGGCATATTTATTTTTCTTCTTTCTGTTCATCAGCCGTTTTCTTTTCTTTGTTTGGAATGTTTGGTTCCTGGGAGTGCTGCGATCTGTAGCTTCGCCTGCCTGTGAATGCACAGAGAGGACCGCCTCTTTGTGGAGTTCTCTCTCATGATTGTATAAAGTGGGATACCGGGATACCAGAAAAATTCCTACAGATCGGAGGGATTAGGTTACCAATCAAACAATCTCTATCAGTGATGGCTGTCGGTATATAGAGCTGACACTTATTTTAACAAATAAATATCACTTAAGGCGCTTTTAATTATACAAATGGTAATTCTGAGTAAACTGATCAACCGGAGCTTTAGTATGTGATCGTATTAGCATGTCAGTACACCTAGCCCTCCTCAAATGACAAATGCCTCATCACTAGGAATAGTACTCCAATTATTTTGAGAGGGAATTGCCCCACAATCGGACTGCAATTTGATTATATAGTTTATATTGTTGGTAACCGTGGTATAATTGCAATATTACACAAGAGGGTGTGCTTCACCGTCACTATTGGCACTTCGGCGATGCGGTTAGGAACGAGACACGTGCCGCGTTCCGTAAAGCCAGCATCACTGAAGCGACGCGAGAGCACATGTAATGTTGCTAAACAGTTACATGGCTCAACGAGAGCCTGCTATTACAAGAGCCTAACTGGACATGAGCCTGTATTAGGCCGACATATTTTGCTTCAATTTGTGCTGCTTAAGGAAAACTGCTCCGGAATGGAACTATGACGAGTGTGATTCCTACATCAACTACAAACATTTCCCGCTGAAGTGCCCCTCAGCACCACGTCCTCCTTAATTGGTTGTTTGCTCGACTGAAAAGACAGACCTTTCAAGTTAGACGCTTGACTCAAAATGATAATGTCATGTTATCGTGATCCTCGTTCGATGACACATTGCGATGCGTCGGGATGCCGGATTGTTTTTCTTGTTTACAACAGTGAATCAGGGGCTTCTGGGAAATGTGAGTTGAAAGGAAATGAAATTACAGAATGACTTGCAGCCATAATTAAACACCGGCACACCTGGGATCCCTCCCCGGGTGGAAGGGAGGGAGTTTGAGTCGTGATGCAGAGGCTGCTGTAATGATTTTAACACCAAGCTTTACTTCCACCGTTACCATAGCAGAGCTTTGACCCTTACATCCTGAAAGTCACTTAGAGAGAGAGAGAGTCCAGCTTAACTAGAGAGAGACACAGAACAAGGGAGATAGAGGGAGAGAAAGGAGTCACTTCACCAGCGAGAGGAACCAGGGGAGACCGAGACAGACCAGGAGAGACAGAGAGAAATTAGTCACTGACTGTAATTAGAGAGAGACAGACAGACAGACAGACAGACAGCAACAAAGTGAGAGAGATAAATAGAGAGACAGAAAGCGAGAGAAACATAGAGAGACCAGGATAGAGAAACAGAGATGTACACAGTGAAATAGAAAGAGAGAGAAAGAGACCAGATTAAGATACATACTTTACATGCAGGTTAAATGTTAAAGAGAAACATCAAATCATTATTAGATCTAGACCGACAGACAGATAGACATAAATACAGACAGATACATCTTGATAGACAGGCAAGCAGGCAGGCAGGCAGGCAGATAGATTGATAGATAGATAGGTAGACAGGTAGACAGATAGATAGATAGATAGGTAGACAGGTAAATAGATATACAAGCAGATAGAGAGACTCCGGACTCCGGAGACAGACAGATTTCCATGCTCAAACGGATTTGATGACGTGTATCGGCGTATCATTTCCGAGAATGCCACGTAAATCTATTTGCAGAGCATTATTCTGTTTTATTACTAAGACAGTGTCCACTAAGTGAGGGGTCTGGAGTGGGAAAACATAACCGTATTCCAAGCGTGTTGCACGGAACCTGCTGCGAGTGCTGTTCTGTAGCTGAGCAACATGCAAACAGAGCGCGCCCCATTTGTAAAGCAGAGCCATCCCATTCTCCATACCCACGGAAAGCATCGCCGATGGTTATTGCTGGTGTGTCTTTCCTCTCTCTCTCTCTCTCTCTCTCTCTCTCTCTCTCTCTCTCGTGGTAAATATGTAAATGTGAGCTTTTCCATTTTTCTGACTGGAGACATACTGTATGTCTCTGAGACATACTGTATGTCTCTGTATCTCTCTCTCCCTCTCTCCTTAAGTTGATAATAATAATAATAATGAATCTACAGTAAGCTAATTGTGTTATTATTAAGAAATAATAATAATAATAACAAGAAAAAGAACTTCAGAGAACTTCATGATTCTTGTGGAATGAACACAAGATAATACTGTCAAGACAAAAAGGGTTTTCAAATACCGAATGACCAAAAGAATGAAAAATCGATAAATATATTATGAACTAAATACCTGCCATCTCTACCACCCAAATGATATGCCTTTTAATTAAAGCTGTGGTTGCTCCACAACTCGTGTTGTTTCGCTATGAACAGCACAATGCCACAATTTCTCACGCGCCCTCCTGACACATATTGTGTGTCAAAGTGTTCACGGCGAGCCATAAACGCATGGCTCCCAACGTGCCGTGCTCTTCTGGGGCCCTTTGATGTGTAGGGGAAAGGAAACGTTAGCTAAGTGGTTTGACTGGGAAAGAATACAGAACCAAAGTCCGCTGTTTACATTGGATTTTTCATTGAAGGGAAGGAAGAGAGAGAGACAGAGGGAGTAGCAAGTCGAAGTTGGGTGGGTGTAGGTCAGATGAACTAATATTTCAGTAAATGTAAAATCAGCTGGGTTTATTTTAAAGCGGCCCTCTATTTTGATAGTAATTTGTGCTGCTCGTTTCATAATGTTAGTGTTGGAGCCGGCTCAGTGGGACCGTGGAACCACGTCAGATTAACCATCTGCACAATGTAAACACAGACCTCTTCTGCTCGAAGAAAAGGAGTGCATGGATGGGACGGACGGTGTAAGCTAGCTATCTCACCCAAAAGCCTCTGCCGCCCCCCCCCCCCCCCCCCCCCCCCAGCCCAGGTGGGACGCTCTTTGTCACCCGCTCTCTCTCTCTCTCTCTCTCTCTCTCTCTCTCTCTCTCTCTCTCTCTCTCTCTCTGTTCTTGCCCCACGCCCATAGCCACGGAAAGATGCTACAAGTGGGGATGCTGATGGAAAAGTGTCAGGCTAGGACTGAGCGGCGGCCCACGTGGCACGGTCAGACCGGCCCACGATGTTGGCATGCACAGTGCGGACCTTTTTTTCTTCCCCTGTACTAATTTATTCTGTTATGAAATTACATTCAAAGCAAATTACTGCAAAATGGTGGCGAGCCTGAAACTGCCAAGCGGTTCTGAAGTTGTACAGAACTCAAAGATGGCCATTCTGCACCTATTAAACCTACAAGAGGTCCGATCATTTTTAAGAGATACAATGTTTTGTTGATAAAATATCAATGTATTATTTTATTTAGAATGTAATACATGTATAATTATTATTTATTATAGCTAAATAATACGTTATTGAAGAAATATTTGTTTAGAAAATATGTTTAGGTAGATTTCATAACCATCAACACACTATCTGGAGCTGGAGCTGCAGCCTGTGGTTCTAGCCTGTCACAGTTTCCAGCTACTGTAGCTCCGCCCCCCAGGGCCTGCTGAGTCCTGTGTCACAGGCTCTGATAATAGAAACCGTATTAGGTGTGAATAGAGAGTGACAAAATTAACCAATCAATTCCATCTATGTATCTGGCCTGAGAAGGCCCAAGCCAAGACTCCAGGGGCCACTACTGATTAAATCCATACAATCCAAGAACGGAAAAAAAATAAGAATCTGTGTTTACACGCAAATCGCATCAAAACCTTTTTTCCACTTAATCTGGGCTCTGTGAATGAGACAGCCATCTGAGTAATCAGCGCCAATGACGCTGATTTAAAAACAAAACAAAAAAACAGTTATATATTATTGCACACCTGGAGTCGTGCGGTGTACAGGACACAGGACAACAAAAATGATGCAGTTGTCCGAGTGTTCTGAATGTTCCGTGGTTCTGTGGCGCTCACCACAGTATTTTGAGGCGATGGCAACGTCAGACTGAGCTGCAGAATGGTCGATTACAACTATTTAAACTGAAAGTCGTTGCTGTCGTTGCTTTCCGTCGTTGCTGTCGTTGCAGTTTTCACAAATTGCCCTCCAGACACATAAATATATACCTTATACAGGTACAGATGTTTGTAATTTGCCAACACATAATTTCCAAAAAACAAGGCAATAACTTCCCTTATGTTGTTCATGCTGTTGCTATTTGGTCTATTTGGCCAAAAGGATTAGAGCTGGACAAATAACAGCTTCTTTAGGCAACATTACAGTGTTTTATTTTTTATTTTTGCAAGATGTTTTATTGGTAGAGATGCTGTTTGTCCTCCCAGCATAATCCACGGCTCTAGAAGCCTGATATAGGCTCCAGAAGCCTACATCATAGGCCCTGAACCTTTATTTTCAACTGGTGGAGGTGGAGGTGGGGGTGGGGGTGGGGCAGAACCTGCACGCACATGGCGAGGGCGTTGGCCTCCCAGGGAGAAAAAACCCACGAGTGTTCTCAGGGTCCGCTTCGTTTGTTTTTAGGTGGTCCTGCGGAAAAGTAAGGTACCAGCAGGCCTGCACAGTGTTGGACCCCCCCCCCCCCCACCACACACACACACACACCACCTCCATCACCCTCTTCCACCAACCCAACCTACCAGTGGCAAAAATGTTATTTTTGTTTCTTTGCTTTCCATCACTTTTCAACTTATTTTCCATCACTGCCACACTAATGAGGCATCAAAGAACAATTAGCCATGGCTATGATTTGGGGGGCCTGCGAAGCAATTTGACGGAGGGGGCTTCTGGTATGCACCAATGTTGAGTGGGAGCAGGCATATTGCGAAATAGATTGATTACATGAATTGCCATTCATTGCAACTACAGTATGATGCGCGACACAGTACCTAATCATTGACACAATACAAATTGGTGTTGCTTGAGATTTTTGCCACCAGCAATGGAAACAAATCCATATTGGCCACATTGAGGGTGGGCAATATGGAAAAAAAAACATAACATGGAGATTAACTAGCCCCTGACATCGTAACGAGCAAATAAAGATGAAAGAAGAAAGAGGAAAGAAAATAAAACATTTAATTTGCTTTGGATTACAGGAATAAAACCCAAATTTTCCCATTGATATAGAATGGTGTCAGATCTTTCTGCATCCAACCATGTGAACCACCTATAGGTGGCTAGAGGAACTACATGTAAGTCACTTCCACCTGGGCTTCGCAAAACAGTCATCACGGCTGCCACTTGATTCAAACTGAAGATGGGTTCAAATGCTCTCTCCTCCATGGCTCTCCACGCTGACATGTACAATCGCCAAAGTCACACTTATGAACACAAACAAGTTCACATTTTCAATCTCCGGTTAACATAATTAAACAAACTAAATGTTTCAAGGTGGCTGAAGAACAAGAATGGTATTTCTGTTTATCAGTTTATGCAACTAAATCTTGCTTATTTCTTCTGGTGTAAAGCAGATTACCGCCACTCCCTCGCGTAAGAGTAAGAGTCAATCAGAAAGAATGTATGTTAAAAAAAGTAAGTTCAAATACCCTCAACAGGTAATCATACCCACAATGAAACACAAATGGTGCTGTAGTGCCTTTGAGCAAAATATTCCTACCCTTGTATTTCTCAGTGCCTCTTCGAGAATACAATAATATGCTAGTGTGTGTGAATGTCTGCATATGTGTATGTGTGTGTGTGTGTGTGTGCGAGCAAGCTTGTGTCTGTGCATATATATGTGAGTGCGTGTGTGTGCATATGTGTGTGTGTGTGTGTGTGTGTGTGTGTGTGTGTGTGTGTGTGTGTGTGTGGGAGAGCCAGGATTGATATGACTGAATGTGGTGGGCTAAGCATGCCAGTCTGCTCGTAGGGCTCTTATGTAACGTGAGAGGTCCGGAGCAGAGAGCTTCATTTCCTCTCTCCTGGTCTCACACTCGGGACTCTTTGAAGTCTGGACCCATCTTGCTGACGCGATGTCCTTCATGGTCAGGAAGGCTAACGCTTTCATTGTTTCTCCGGCCTCGCATGCTGGGTTCACGTCCACGATGTGGGATTCTTTCTTATTTTTTTCCCCTTCCCCCGGCCTTTATTATACTTCTCGTGAAGGCGAGTGTGACAGGGATATACATTGTTTTGGATTCAATTAAAATGTGAGCTAGAAACACAGAAATCACGCACAAATTTGTGCAAAACATCACTGTTTGATTCTCCTTGGTGGAGAATAAATTCACCGCGCATGATGGGTGTGTGTATTGACAAACTTTGCCCGCAATGGAAACGGATTTCAGTCTTTCTAGTCATAGATCGCAAGTGGACGGCTCTCATAGGTTAGGTGATGGAATCTCACTTCCCCGCTCAATATGCAAATAAACTCATACATCATTTCCGCTGCAAAGACCATTTTATGTATATATAGGCGATTCAAATATCTTATTTGATTAATGAGACGTTTTGTTATCGCATATCACAACTGCATACCGCCATGTTATCAAAGCAACCTACTGTATATTCACCGAGTATAAGAATGTTACCGCGATGGATGCAAAGAGGACTGTTGAGAAAGTAAATAGGCGATGTAATGCCTCCACGTCCGAGAACATCGTCACTGTAGAACATCGAGCATCATAGATTAATCTGCGTTCTATGATGTGAATATGCAGTATTTTCCGATAAGAATCGCGCCGGGTCTCAGCGATCGGACCACAATGCGGCCTCAATGCTCCTCGGAGGTGTTCAGACTTGGTGTTAACGTGTGGTACTAACATGTGAATAACAAGTGTGAACGGGGCCTAAAGTGGAACTTTGATGAGGCAATTCTTTGTGGGGGAACTTGAGTGAATATGGCCACAGAAAAAGTGGCTTGTTTATGACACACTTGCCTTCATTCCATCACATCGGTCACACGGGACGAGAGAGAAAACATTAAAAGCTACGAAACAGGAAGACAATATCAACTGTGGACAACAGTGAGTATTGGAAATAACAACCTCACAAATGTGCGGTGTCCTTTTCCTCCTGATACACTTTATACCCAAACACGTTCAGTCATTGTTTGTTATGGATCAATGTAATGTGGTTGTACAGAGCTCGTCCAACCAACCACAATTTGTAAACAGATATGCAGGCCATTTCCAGTGGGGCAGTTTTTACCAATCATTTTTTACACTCAATTCCCTGACAATAGGCAGTCTACACAGATCGACTCTGGAGTATAAAGTAATAGTTCAATGTGGGGGAAACCAATATAAAGTTTATTGAGAATGCCATGTAACAACATATACCAAATCAATTTGTACCAAATCACCAAATCAATTTGTAGTCTAAATTGACAGGCAGGGGAAAACTGAGGCAGAAGATTTTATGGCATTGACCTAATAAATACGAAATCTGTAAAAACAACAAGCTTACATTAATTTGAAAATGTATCAATCATTCTCTCAACCTTTTCCCCCTGAATAGCAATGAAAACGGTCTTTCAGGAAACGCAACGAACACCGGGGAACAACAGTTGTCTGGTCATCGGTACAACCCCATCCCTGCCCTCCGATTGGTTTATTTCTGGTTTAATTTCGTCTCCTACTGTGTGGAGTGGAGGACACACACACACGCACACACACGCACGCACGCACACGCACGCACACGCACGCACACACACGCACACATAACATATGTGTGTGTGTGTGTGTGTGTGTGTGTGCATGTGTGTGTGTGTGTGTGTGTGTTTGATTTCATGTGTTTGTGAGTGTGTGTGTGTATGTAAATGTGTGTGTGGGGGGTTAAGACAGATATCGTGCCTGTTGACCTGTCTCCATGTCCACCCATTGTTCCGTGTCACCAAGGCAAAGTAGCACTTAAGAGGGAGGAGGAGGAGGGACTGACTCACACACGTCAACCGCATCAACCACCACAGAAGAAGAGCCAGTGGACTGAGAGAGAGAGACTGACCTGCGATTAGCCAGCGTCCGTACACCCTTATTGTTTTAGGCCACGGAGAGGGAGAGACGACATGGTTGTGGCTTCTGTTTCGTACAGCCTTTGAGTTCAGATTGATGTTGGTTCTACCGCAGCGTTAGTGTTCCAAGGAAATAATGTTCTTCGGTGGTGGTAAGCAATGCCTTGCGGCTGCATCACCCCCTGTTGTATATAAAATGGTTTATCCCTTACTTGGTGTCATGCCTCCATAGTGGGAGAAAGGGCCTAACGGATTGGCATTTTTACAGATGGATTCTGACGTTTTTATGTTTTTATGCATGTTTTTAACATGTCATAATCACATGACCCATAATCATATGGCCTGTAAAGCCATTTGATACTCTAACTGTGATTGAAAGCTATACAAATCAAATCAAATCTAATCAAGTTTATTTATATAGCACATTTAAAACAACCACTGGATGACCAAAGTGCTGTACAGTGAAAACATAAAACAGTTAGATAGATAGTAGATATTCAAATGCCAGGCTGAACATATGTGTCTTAACTTTGTTTTTGAAGAGTTCAATGGACGGGGAACATTTGATTGAGTATGGTATGGTGTTCCAGAGCTTTGGGGCAGCAACTGAGAAAGCGCGGTCGCCCAGAGCCCTTAACCTCGACCACGGCACCGACAGGAGGAGCAGGTCAGAGGATCTGAGTGTCCTGGGATTGGAGAGTGGGTGGATAAGTTCTGTGATGTACTGGGGTGCCAGGCCACGTAGAGCCTTAAAAACAAACAATACAACTTTAAAATCAATCCTGTACTTGATGGGTAGCCAGTGCAGGGATGCCAGTACGGGTGTGATGCTGTCTCTTTTTCTCGTCCCAGTTATAAGCCGGGCAGCTGCGTTTTGCACCAGTTGTAAACGGGAATGAGGAATAGTTTTACTTTGGCGATGTTACGTAGTTTAAAATAGCAACCTCTCACAACAGAGTTTATTTGTTTGTCAAACTTGAGGCGTTGGTCAAAGATGATGCCAAGATTTCTGGCACAGGGGGTGAAGGTTGGGTTGCCAGGGGTCCTAAGCAGACAGCAGTGGCCTCGGTGACGTTGGAGGGGCCGAATCGTACCACTTTGGTTTTGGCGTCGTTTAGTTGGAGGAAGTTTCTAGCCATCCACGCTTTGACCTCGTCTGGGCACTTAAGGAGGATACTAACTGAGCTGTTGTTCTTATTACTTGTTTCTATGGGGAGGTACACCTGGGTGTCGTCAGCGTAGCAATGATAAGACACATTGTGTTTGACTTGACTTAACATATTTCTTATACGTAATCTCTCTCTTGTGACTCATTTGGTGGCCTTTACACTGCCACTGACATATTATGATAGTTATAGTTATTATAGTTAGAGTGAAGTCTATGGCCACAAAAAAATATATATATATATATTTTTTTATTTCTGTCCTGTCCTTTCACCTGTGACACCCACATGTCCTGTGTGGGTTTCAGTTTAATAAAGTACTGTACTATACTATTTAATAGTATATACTTATTTAATCTTATTTTGTATCTTGATCTAAGTGAGCCGACGCTAACCGCATACTTTTGACCGCAACATAAAACAAGAAAGACCTTTTGCCGCGTGGCTGACCTACGTCTCACCTCTGCTCTCGCTAACGCAAACCGCCACTTTCCCCCCCGATTCCCACGCAGCGTCTGAGTGAAGTGAGAGCCTGATCAAGGGCAACATGGCGGCCAAAAAGTGACGATTAAAAGCACGGGTGGCGGGGCACGGCGATGAAGATCACAGGGAAACGATTTAAAAGAACGGGACTTTGTTTAACTTCACATCAGACATTTTATTTTCAGCAGGTGTGCTCTCTCTCTCTCTCTCTAAGTGCCTTTTATTTGAGAAGTCCATCAATGTGAATTTGCTTCAGTGGGGATTTTTTTGGTACGCTGGAATGGCATGAACACAAGAGTAATATTAAAGTACTTACCGTTAGCTTGGAACTGAATTAAAACTAAAAAAGCAAGACATTGGTCAAATTAAATTCCTTAAAGTTCACATATCTGTTTGTTCCTTCATTGAGTGATAACAATGTGATTGTTCTGCTTTTCAGTTGGAATCAACATACAGATGTCTGTTGAAATGTTGCATATTTGAGACTGTAGCTTGGAAAAATTATAGCCGAGCAGTGAATATCTTTATGTCACTTTTTTTCACTTCATGTCGTCCATGTCCTTGTCAAACACCTCTACGTGGTTGGTTATCTCCAAACATGCTGCAAAGTAACACTGTGTCCCAACAACAACAAGCACGCCTTTCGCTCCGTCGCTACGCAGAGCGAGAGCAAGCGATCCGATGATGTTGAGGGAAGGGCGGCTGCCAACCCATGCAAAGCACTAGGTGTGTACCGCGGGCGCCCGTCCACCATCGCCCCAGATGCACAAACACAGACACAGTAACACGATCCGCTATCTTTCCCCACAAGTTGGATTTATGCACATAAATCATTTCCTACGCCGTGTTTTTGGGGGCGGTAGGGGGAGCGAGGGGGAGGGAGGAGGGGATTTATTGCAATAATAGGCCATCTCTGCCAGTCCCATCCGGTTCGCTGGGCCGCCGTCCCTGGGAAAACGGGCTCACAGGTCTTAACTTTTGGTCACATCGGGTTTCCAGTTGCAGGGTTACCTTTCCGTAACCCCTCGCCCCCCCATCCCCCCCTCCTAAAGCCCAACGGTGTGTTTCCACTGGGGTTACTTGTATGATCCGAGGGTCTCGCTGCCGTACGTAACAATGTTTTGGAAGCGGTCCACGTGACCCCTTTCCCCGCCATTTGATCGTGTTGGTTCTGCAGGGCGGGGGACCCTCGGGGTAAAGCACGGACACATGCTTGTATGAAAACATTGCCACTGCCACGTTTCATAGTGTGTGTAGTAGGGGTGCGTGACTGTGTGTGTGTGTGTGTGTGTGTGCACGTGCATGGGTGTACGTGCATGCGTGTGTCGTTTACAGCGGTGGTTCTGAAGGTCTGTTTTGTCTACGGTCATGGTGTCTATAAGGCAGAGACATCCTCCAGGGCCTGTATTTTCATAGACTATGATTTTACTTTATCTTACTGATGGCTTCTATATTTGCACTATGTTTTTGTTGGACTTAAGCTGAATCCAGTTCGCAAATGTAATTCAAAACAGCGGTATTACAGAGGCGGTGTAACCATATGCATGACCTTAATGGGCGGCAGTAGCTCAGGAGGTAAGAGCGGGTGTCCGGCAACCGGAGGGTTGCTGGTTCGATCCCTGGGCTCCGCCTAGCGTAGTGTTGAGGTTTCCCTTAGACACCTAACCCTAAGTGCTCCTGACGTGTTGGTTGTTAACTTGCATGGTTGACACCACAGTGTATGAATGGGTGACTGTGAGGCAATACTGTAAACCGTTACCGGACTACTCAAGTAGACCACAGCACTGTACCGTTGCAGAGCGCTACAGAGAGAGTCAACTTTGCGAGGTATACTTACTTTTCTCCAAAATGCTACTAGTCTCACGTCGCGATTTTCATTGACATGTTCAAATCCTATCAACTGCCAGATTTGGTTGGGTTGTTATTTGAGGCGGGCCTGTGCCAAACCAGGACCCCCTCTGGAGACGCTCATAAGAGCAACCAGAAAACCCTGGGATTCACAAAACTGAACAAAAACAATGTAATCATAAAAACGGACGTCATTTAATCTGTGACAGACGCATATTACTGACTACCACCTACTCCTGCCACATGTTCTCTGCTAAAAGTGAAGTGGTGATCATGTTGAAGGTGAGGTTAAAACAATAATGTTCATACAATTTGTGACACTGTTACCCGTTTTCACAAGTGCCTATTGAGCTCCCAGTGAAAAGCAAACTTCTTCAGTGCCCCGGAGCAAGATGTTGAACCTCTCATTCTCCCAACATCAGCTACATTCATTATTTTAAATTGGAGGGCCGAACCTCAAAAAGTGAGGTATGGGTGTAAGGTGTCACATCGTTTTAGCAACAGAAGGTACAAGAAGAACTAACAGCAAATAATATGTTCCTCAGATGATGTCCACCAAGGTCCAGTCCTCTTTATGACCATCATAAGTAATACTTCATGCTTATTTCCCATGATGCACCTTCATAAAGGTTTCAAAGTGAACAACCAGGCCCAATTTTAGCCCGAATTAGCATGTTGTTTTAGTAATATATCGTAGGGGTTGACTTTGGGTATTTCAATTGTTCAAGAGATCGATCCAACTATATGGAGAGTCGTTTTTTTCGATTCAGCTGCAGTCACATGACTCTAGTATCAAACCAAACAGTGCCTATTGCTCACACGTTTCTAAACTTGACGAACCCGAACATCGGTATCTATCGCTCGTTCAGGTTGATAACGCGGTGTGCCGAGAAGCAACAATCTCCCGCGGTCCCAAATCGCTGGTTCTTGCAATCAGAGCGGGCGTAAAAAAAGGGCGAGAGTGCAAATTCACACAGCTGGGCTACACCAAATATTATCGGGACGTTTCCCCCCCTCTCTACCTTCTTATCTACTTCCTATGACCACTGCCCCGTTCACGCTAAAGGACCTACGCGGCAGGAAGTGATGTCGTGATGAATAAGCATGGGGATGGAGAGGGCTTCAGAGATACCATTGTGAGGGCATCTTGGAAGGACCATGGGAATTTACCTCCAATCCCGTACTCATCTGTGTGTACAATGTTTACACTGCGATTTGTGAGTGTGTGTGTGAGTGTGTGTGTGTGTGTGTCTTTGGGTGTGTGTGTGTCTTTGGGTGTAACATGATGATGATGATTGTTTTTGTTAGCCACCTAATTTCCAAAGAATAAAAGTCCTTTATTTGATGAGTTTGTGTGATTTACGAGCAATTTCTTATCTAGCTGTCAATACAAGATTCCTCCCTACTTAGACACACATGCGACTTTTCGTCTCTGGCGTCCCGAATGAAGCACATATCATATCAGGGGGTTGGGGGAAGTGTGTGTGTGTGTGTGTGTGTGTGTGTGTGTGTGTGGGGGGGGGGGGGGGGCACTCGATGACATCATCGATAAAAACATCAAGCAAGCAAAGGTAGCCAGCCACCTTGTTAGCAAAAGAGAGGGAGAGAGCAATTATGCAGCGTAATTAACCTTAACGGGGCTGCCCCCTGCGGAGTGTGCGGGGATGAATGATCGTCAAGTCTCTGATATAAATCCACGGCATAGCCTTCCGTAGATCCACCCCCGGGGAACACTTCACACGGGATGGCCAGCAAGGGCACTCCACCGGGGGGGGGGGGGGGGGGGGGGAGGGGCGGTCGGCGGGCCGGGTGAGTCAGGAACACGGAGAGCGCCACGTTATAAGGAACCCGACCACCTATGGATGTCGCCTCTGGGGGAGCGACAGAAAGGAGTGCACTGGACTGAACCGAAGATTCATGTGATCCATCCAAATAAAAACATATTTTTATGTTTTATGTTTTTTTTCTTTTTGGCTGTGGTTAGAAAAAATGAAAATAGATGGTTGATCTGGGGAAGGTTTATTGCCATAGTTTTTACAAACAAGGAATGTGCGTTTGTGAAATTGGTGCATAACATTGAATATTAAACAGAAAATAATATACAATTTCCCAAAAATTCTCAACAAATCAAAAACCAACAACTAAATAAGCAACAATTGACAGCGACAAGTTCAATATGTTGTCAATACCCCAAAACTGTTGATCTGATCCAATTGTATCTATTTATCATCAGGAAAGTGTGCTTTCCTGGGAACTGCATCAGCCTGGTTCCAAATAAAGCTAAACCTCTCCAACCTTCACTAAATGAAGAGACTAAATCCAACCTTACAATAGCACTGTCAGGAGAACCTCCTCCTCCTCCTACCTCCTACCTCCTTCTCCTCTTCTTCACCAGGAGCAACAGCTTTGGCTCCTGAATAGCGTTGACCTCCCACCACCACCACCACCACCACCACCATCCCTCCCTCCCTGCCGGAGAACATAAATCACTCCCACGATGCATTGCAGCTGACACGCGGGACAGTGGGCTGTCGTCACAGTGACGTGTGCGGACTCCGTGTGTGTGTCTGCACGTGATAAGGGGGTCAGTGTCTGGGGAGGAGGTCACCGTTGCCTAGGCATCGCCACTCCTCCGCTGGGGTGGGGGGGGGGCAGGGGGGTTTGCATGTGTGTGCATGCAAATGTAACATGTGTGTGTGTGTGTGTTTGTGCGTGTGTGTGTGCACGTCAGTGTTTGTGTGTGTGCATGTGTGTGTGTGTGTGTGTGTGTGTGTGTGTATAGTGTGTATTATATAGTACCTTTCAACGTCATGTGCAATATTCTCAATATCATGTGCAATATTAATTTCTGATACCATTGGCAACGTTTCTATTCGAGTGACTTTTTTTTTACTCAATGTTTCTTAGATTTACTGTTATTCTATTAGGCGTACACTGTACATTTTATATTGTGTTATGTCAGAGCAAGTTTAAAAGACACACAGAATGGAAGCATACGCATGCACATATACAGTATATACAGGTCTTCAAACGACACATGGATTTATGACACTGTGCTGCATGTTTGAGTCCTTGTGTGTGTGTGTGTGTGTGTGTGTGTGTGTGTTGAGAGTGTTGAGAGTGTGGTGTGTGTGTGTTGTGTGTGTGTTTGTGTGTATACATGGCGGTGTGTGTGCAAATGTGTGTCTGCACATGAGAGTGTGTGCGTGCATGTGTGTGTGTGTGTGTGTGTGTGTGTGTGTGTGGTGTGTGTGTGTGCACATGCACGTTCAAACCGCAACATGCCTCCACTGCATGTGTGTATGCTGTTGCACATTCCTGTGTACGTTTTTTATTAGATTTTTTATTTCTTCCGATTTTTTTCAACCTGTGCCATGCCTGAGATGCAGGATAACGCACGCAGCGCAAGCCCACAACAACAGCAGCAGCGGCGGCGGTGGTGGTGGTGGTGATATCCAATCTGTGCTGATGCTATAATTATACCCATCAAGGTGAACACACTTAATCCCTCCGTTTAGGATGCATCAGCGTTGGGGTGTATTCTCCAGGAACAACAACACACACAGCGATAGCACCTACTCCAGACCCCAGCCCCTCTGGCCTCACTCTGTTGAGCTAAATGGGTACACACATGCACACACACACACACACAACACACACACACACACACACACACAAATGCAAGTGAATACAGTTAATCACACACATAGACATGTACATGCAGATGCAGACAAGCACGCACGTGCACACACACACGGAGGCAGGAATGCAATTATGTTATGTTGATCATTTGTAGTACTGTACATGCATGAACGCATGCACATGCACACACATACAAAGAAAGACACACACACACACATCATGCACAAACGTTGTCTTTTGTACTGTATATCATCAATATAAATCTCATGCCTCACACACACATCAGTCATATCAATCCTGACACACACACACACACACACACACACACACACACACACACACACACACACCGGGCGGTTACACAATTCCCGTCCTGTGTGCTTGTGAGGAGTGTGTATTTAGCCGTCTCCCCCAAGCAGATGAAAACCATTAAGGACACACAACTGGCACACTGATTAGCTCCCTGTGCCCTGCCAGATGACATCATGGACTGTCCACACACACACACACACCACACACACACACACACACATACATACATACACATGCACACACACACGCACAGGCGCACATACACATACACAACACACACACACACACACATTCACATACACACACACATTCACAGACACAGACACACACACATACACACACATACACACACACACTGGGCTATTATTGGATCTTTTTGACTATTGGACGATTGTATTATTGCACTATTATGGGACTTACAATTACATTAGACTTACAGGGTAGAACTTCAATTACACCAGGAACTCTGCTACATAGCATGCAGGCACTCTCACTGTATTGCACTGGTCACTGGTATCATTTATCATTATACTTTATCATCACATGTTGCTGCTACTATCTACTAGTTACTAATAACTATTTCATGCTAGTATAAGAATATTACTGTACTGCACGCGGACACTTTTACTACTACTATTACTACTTTACTATATTACCAATTGATCAGAGTTGTATTATGGTGTATGTTTAGAAGAATACTGTTTAGAAGAATACTTTTTTACTGTACATATTAGGTACTATATTACTAATTGTTTAGAGTTGTTTTAGAATGTATGTTTAGAAGAATACTGTCGGAGAGAACAGGGAGTAAGCATTCCATTGTACTTGTTATATCTGGCAATAAATAAACATCGAATCTTGAATCTTGAACACGCCCACACCAAGTGGATGAGAGGGTGGTCTGTCTGTCTTCAAACGTAGATTTCAAACCCCAAACCCCAGCATCAAGCCCACCACAGAAGTACCACTAATAAGGTGCAACAATGCATTGCGATATTAAATCTACAATCTCCCATTGATGTGTTTCATTGTCCACGCTTTCCTTATTCCGCCAATCACTCAGTACACAAATGAATACAGTGGAATAAAACTGGAGCTGTGTTGAATCGGACCACAGTGTTGCGGATACTTTCCCTGCAATTGCTTTATTTTGACAACACACTCCAACCAGTTTCTTAACTATGCACAACATTTGGCAATAAGGTGAACGGGTGCAGCAGAATGCCAATAGACTGCTATTTTTAGACAACACAAGGACAAAGTTCCCCCAGCTAAACATATTCCATTATCTAATGAAAAATTGTGCAGGAAACGTAGGAAGATCTTTATCCTTTTTGATCTATTGTGTCTCCACCTGGCTCTCAAGGATGCATTGAAATAAAAACCACTTAACATTTTTAATCTTAAGTGGTTTTCCTTGAAAAGCCCGTGCCCTGTCCTATTCCTAAATTGGTCTTTTTTTCTGTCTGACAACTCTGGGCGACGTCATGTTGCAGCCAAAGCTTGACGTAGCGCTTAGAGGAGAACTCAGGAAGAGCAGGAGGAGGAGGAGGAGGAGGACGACGAAGGCGTGTTGGTTCCCTGAAGGGTCTTCAGACAGTGAAATACGTGACACACTGAACGTGTGGGTGTGTGTGTGCATGTGTGTGTGTGTGTGATGCGTGTGTGCATGCTGTGTGTGGTGTGTTGTGTGTGTGTGTGTGTGTGTGTGTGTGCATGTGTGTGTGTGTGCACATGTGTGTGTGTGCGTGTGTGTGTGCGTGTGTGTGCGTGTGTGTCGGGGACCAGACCGTTGATTCCGATTCAAACCGCTGCGATCTTCAGTGGTGATACACTAGGGGAGACAGAGAGGGAGCAAGAGGCAGCGGACTGGGGTGAGGAGGGTGGAAGGCGGGGGGTGGGGGTGAGCAGGGGGATGATGGAGGTGTAGGGGTAGGGGTGGGGGGGGGGGGTGAAGGCAAAAGGGGAGTCTAACCAATGACCCTTGGCTGAGCTCTCTCTACCCACAACGCGGAGCGCCGGAAAGCAAGGGAAGAGAAGAGAGAAGGGAGAAGGTCTGGCTGGGTTGGGCTCACAAAAAGTGCACTAACACTGAAAGGGAAAGAAAGTGGGGTTGGGGAGGCTAAGCCACAGAGAGAGGAGAGACAGAGAGAGAGAGAGAGAGAGAGAGAGAGAGAGAAGAGAGAGAGAGAGAGAGAGAGAGAGAGAGAGAGAGGGGAAAAGGAGGAGGAGGAGGAGAGCAAGCAGGGGCGCGAGTGTTGTAGGGAACTGCAGTTTAGGAGAAGTAAAAAAAAAATGGTTCTCGTCTTACTAAGTGATTTTTATGTCATCTTAAAAATGTCCAATTGTGCTCCCCCCCACCAAAAAAATAAATTTAGATGAGTGAATATGAGCTCGAGTCGCTGAGCGCTTGGCATGGTGAGTGAGTGTTCTTTCCTAACTTTCTATCTTTTCTATTAGTTAGTTAGTTTGTTTCTGTATGTTATCTTGCTTCATTAATAACCTGCAGGTATGAGTTCGGAGAAGCCTTAACGGCTGGATGCCCTATAGCTCACTGCAAAGGTGTCCAAACCATAGATAGACACACATACTGTAGATACCGCAGTGGCTGCTGTTCATTGGGCTGATTGTCAACGCCGGCTACCATATAGGTCAGGGGAAGCCTTGCCTCCCAATGAATGTATGTCTATCGAGGCAGGAGGTCTATTCACAATGAAAAGCTTCATACCATACATTTTTCAAGCAGTTTGGTTTTCTACAAATACTAGACAACATGTTCATTTTACAGGACACTCGGTCAAATGTTATCCGTAATTCTCACCTGTGAAATTACTTATTCCCTGTTTCTTAATTTTGGCATTTCTTCCTTTGGAACATTGAAAAGCAGCGCCAAAATATGGCATTTTTCTACTATTGGAAGAGGACAGAACTGGTGAGAAGCCCTGCCGCAAGATGGCGAAGGCAGAGACTCAACTCCCGAGCGCTATCTCCCTTTATATATCTATGGTGGCAAACAAGGTGGGCGGAAGGGCTTACTCCTGGGATTGATGCAGCTGTGGGTGGTGAGCATAATCAATGCATGTCTATATATTAACATGTGTTTGCTCGCCACCCCCAGTGAGACTGGGTCACCGACTAGGGCAGGCATCGCATCCAGACATGTTTTATTTCCAGCAGTTTTGATTCAGCATTGTTTGTGGGAGCGAATAAGCGAAGAGTATGCTTCGGTGTCGGCAGATTTCTCTCAAAATAACGACTTTCATGTGATGTGGGAATCCGGGTATTTGCACATTTTAACGCAGGTTAATACAGATGTGTGCAATTCATATGCATAATGAAGAATGCATATGAATAAGTGAGGCTAAAGATTTTATTAATAATGTAAAAATGACAATTATTTTAGAGATGCTTTTAAGTATGTTTGGGGTGAGTACAGGGAGGGGACGTGTGATTTTTAAGTCCTTGCAGTCGTGATGGGATGCTCTCAATGTCAACATGGCCAGAGCCAGGTCAATGGGAGAACTGGGGATGGAAGTCGTGGATCTGAAGTCTGTGGGCAGAGTCCACAGGAGATCACAGCCAAAAAGAGACCTCGGAGGAGCAGGCTGCTGGGCGCTGTACCCCAGAGGAGGTCAGGTCCCGTTTCATGAACGCGATGCCCACGGACGCCCATCCGTCACATTATTTCCTCAGCCTTTGAGCGCAGGAATGGTAGCCCAGGGGAAGCCCTTCCATTGTTTGCGCGTCGACCCCGACCAAACGTATAGACGCGCAGCAGGTTTTTATAAAGGCCTGAACACAAGGGAGGACAGAGATAAGTCTGAGAGAGCCCGGCCTTTTGTTAGAGCCTCCCTCAGGTGCAGCCCAACAAAGCCTGTGTTGGCTACAAGGTAGGGGAAGGTGAGTTTTCTTACCGTGTGCCTGGCAGGCTGGTCGCTGACAGTCGCATGTTAATTTGGGATATTTTGGAAGTCTCTGGTTCATTGGGAGTAGAGACAAGGCTAATTTCCATATATAACCCAGGTTATGTCCTGTAGCCCAATTACGGGTGTTCCCTGAAGGCCTCACAAGCAGGCTATTGGAAGGCTTGTGTTTGCAGATGAACTGGAGGTCTCACTTGGTCCTGAAGCAGATCTCAGGCCTGTGTGGCGCTATTGTACAAACCCTCGTTGGTCAAGAAGGTTGCTGATCTACAATGGAGACTTCTACATGTGATAGTGGTTGATAACTCTTCCATCTCACTTTTAAGCCACGGTGTCTAATCCCGTCCACAGAGATAAACCATTTCTGTTTTTAGAATGTTCCAATCTGTTCCCCGAATTAAAAGAGGCTTTTCATATCTTTTAGGGAATCCTTTACAAAACAGGTTTTCATTTTTGCTTGTAAATATAGGAAAGCAAGTCACAAACGTCGACTTTTACATTTTGTGAAGGCAAAAGGGGAGTCTAACCAATGACCCTTGGCTGAGCTCTCTCTACCCACAACGCGGAGCGCCGGAAAGCAAGGGAAGAGAAGAGAGAAGGGAGAAGGTCTGGCTGGGTTGGGCTCACAAAAAGTGCACTAACACTGAAAGGGAAAGAAAGTGGGGTTGGGGAGGCTAAGCCACAGGCAGGAGGAAATACAAGAAGAGAGAGAGAGAGAGAGAGAGAGAGAGAGAGAGAGAGAGAGAGAGAGAGAGAGAGGGGAAAAGGAGGAGGAGGAGGAGAGCAAGCAGGGGCGCGAGTGTTGTAGGGAACTGCAGTTTAGGAGAAGTAAAAAAAAAATGGTTCTCGTCTTACTAAGTGATTTTTATGTCATCTTAAAAATGTCCAATTGTGCTCCCCCCCACCAAAAAAATAAATTTGGAGAACGACCTTTGGAGTGGGATGTTTATGACAGTGATGTCATATCCTGTATCTCGTTGCCCCTGCCATTTCCTTAATTGATTAAGAAACTTACGTCATTGACGTCATAAATGCAGCTTCCAGAGATACTGAACATTTCTGAAAAGTTCCGGTTCGGAACAAAACAGAATAATCAACTTGTTTTGAGGACGCGCTTTCGTTTCACATCTGAATATAAAACTAAATCACTTGTCCACAAGAAGACTTTCTTTGGAAATCAACAAAGAGCAGATTGATGAAGGATTTCAGGTTCAACTTAAAGCGGTGATCGGCTCAGGCTTGGTGATCTAACTAAATGCCATAAGCAGTCACTTCCTGGCCACCGCAAATGAAGGTAAGCCCTTCCATCCGACCCCCAGCTCTCAGGGACTTTAGGTGCCACTTTTGCCATTGAGAAAAAAATCGAGAGGGGGGAGCAGGGAGGAGGGGGGGGGGGGGGTTGGCTGCAGATTCTTTAAAAAAAAAAGTCTTCCAAGGAAGGAGAAAGTATGGAAGCCCATTAGGTGTCGGCCCATTATCCCCCATGGTCCGCCTGTAGTGCAGGGGCACCTCGGGAGGGACACCGTTTCATCGCCAATCAGACGGGAGACTGGGTGGATACGGCTCAGAAACCATTTGAACATGATGGCGGCCATGGGAGCACCAACAACCAATGCCTTTTTTTGGGTGTTAGTCAGTGGAGTTAACAACCGTTACTTACCCACTCACCGCGCCCAGGGAATATTAAATAATCTCCTACCAGCTATCTCTGGTGCAACTATATTTTACTGTGCATATTTACCCAAGACAGTAAAAAAACAAAAAGTAATATAAACATAAACAATATTGCATATCCACAGTGCTCCAGTCCCCCACTGTCGTCCGATAGTTTCACGATTTGGCCCCAATCTCCTGCATTAAATCTCCCTTTTATTGAAATTATATTCACTGTGCCAACATTGAATTGCGTTTGGACAGATTTATTATTGCACATAATCCTGACGTCATGTGCTCCCGGGTGGAAGGCATCCAGATCTATCTTCCGAAAGCTCAATATCGATATTATGAAATGTATCCGAGATGAGAACTATGTTTACACTGATATATTGCATTATATAAACTCCAGTCTGAAAGAAGATGTGTGGTGTGTGCCATGGTACCAGCTGGGAACGATTCCCATGGAATCATTTATATTTAAAATCATTTAACACATTATTAAATGTCTCTTACGTAAACTGCTCAGCTTTCCCCAGTACTACATGCCTTCCTCCCTGATATATAAACACACGGTTTCATGTGAAACCTCCTTTCTGACCTCATCACAACTTTATGACTTTATTCTTCCTTGCTAAAAATAAACAGAAGGTTTGGATCGCACCTCTGGCAGGTTATTAATATCCAGGCAGAGT
Source organism: Coryphaenoides rupestris (assembly GCA_002895965.2). Taxonomy (NCBI): domain Eukaryota; kingdom Metazoa; phylum Chordata; class Actinopteri; order Gadiformes; family Macrouridae; genus Coryphaenoides; species Coryphaenoides rupestris. The sequence goes on along the minus strand of PIJE02000281.1, from coordinate 249,894 downwards.
GCATAAGGCGTTAAACCGTTGTTGCGTAGACAGGGTTTTAGCATTAGCATAAATCCCTGACATCACTCTGTCGTGTTTGTTGCTGTTGGTTGTTGTTGTTGCTGTTGACATGAAGAGGCCTTTAACACAGGGAACCTGGAAACCGTTTGGTGCTTGTTTCACAGGGTAACAAACATAAGTTGTGTTCATCAAATTAAAATGGCCACATTTGAAACAATCTCATCAGGAGCATATAATGTTGTTAAAAATTGAGAAACCCTACAATTCGTAAAGTGTGTTGGGCAAAACAACCCAAAACCGACACCGACGCTCATATAACCCATGAGCAAGACAGTAAAAAGCGATAAGTAATAACACAATAGAATTAAAAAAAAACACACACACACACACAGACAAGAACAGATAGCTCATGCCAGTGCAGCGGACAAACAGTGAAATAAAAGAGTTGAATGAAATATCACGTGCGTTATTATGTCCACATAATAAGCTCTGTCATTATGCAGATTTCGGCCGTGATTTTCAGCCTGGGAGCTGGAAGGCCGGCGTCTCAGCCTCACAGCCTCACCGTGGAGCCACGGAGCACAAAGCCGCCCGGGTCCGGTGAATAGAGAGCTAAGGAGGAAGGCGGAGAAGGAGGCAAAGTAACATAAAAAAAAAGGGGTCCTTTAAATCAATGATCGATGAGGTGGCTTTTGCTTTGACTTCAAAGGTCTTGGGAGGGGTGGGATGGGGGTGTTTATGCCGAGTGCTGGCGCTCTCCCCCCCCCCCCCTCTCTCTCTCTCTCTCTCTCTCTCTCTCTCTCTCTCTCTCTCTCTCTCTCTCTCTCTCTCTCTTTCTCTCTCTCAGTGGCTGGAGGGGAATCATGTGACGTCGTCCCATCCTGGTGGTAACCCACCCCTGCTGTTGCCACCGAAAGGACCAAAACAATGCCACTTTCTCTCCGTCTGGGGCAACACGTCAATGAGCATTTTTTTCCCCTCCTCCTTCATTCTCTACTAACCTCAACCGCCCATCCCCCCAACCCTCCCCCCTCAACCCCCCCCCCTCCCCCACCCTGACTTTTTTGCTTCCTTTTTGGCATTCATTAGTGTTAGTCACCCCCGTCTTTGCTTAAAAACCCGGTGCCCAGTACGTCCCGGAGCTACTAAAGTGCAGCTTCTTTAACCACCATCACCACCCCTGTTCTCTCTTTGTGAGGTAGTGCGTGCGCGGAATATCTATGGCCAATCATATCAAAGGTCGCGCTAGCGCCCGCTTAACATCACGCAGGGTTGTTTGGCGTTCCCTATTGTGTTCGGGCTGAGCGATGGGACTCATTGGGAACCAGTCGTGCGGAGGCTAATTTGATCTAAGTCTCAGAAAGCATTCCTTCCCCCGACCAGGCGTTCCCAAACCTTTTGTTGCCGTGACCCCACCTGTGGCACCGGGACCCACCGAAATATGTTGTGCAGTAAAATCAGCTGTGATCACACATAATCGTTGGCATGTCCGAAAGTGAGATTATTAAACATTTCTGAATACATATGCCCACACTTGAAAACCACAGTCCTAGCCTGCACTCATCTTTGGCGATGTATATAAAAAAGCAGCGCAAAATATCCCAACATCCCACCCTCTGTGATGGATGGACCTTATCACTCGCACAGTTAATCTTGAACCCCAAGACACTGCTTTGTGGGGGTTTGGGGTAGGATGCAGATGGAAGTATCTTCCCAATAACCAGTAACTTTGGATACTAGATTTGAAATTTACGGTAGGACTTTTATCGACACAAAAATGCTAAAATCAAAAATGTGTTGAATGTGTTTCCTGTCTCCTATATTACGTCGACGTTCACAAGAGGTGGAAGTATCAATTAGGTTTTGAATTCGTTTCTGGGATCACCAAAGTAATAGCGTATATCTTATTTAAAAAAATCTCTTGCTCTTTGTTTACTCAGTCAAGATTGAAACCTGCAGGCGATCATATTTGGGAAACGAGAGCAGCGACACGTTGCAACAGACCCCAGTCGAGTCACTGCCAAAAATTCTCTGTTACCGGCAGGCATTGTATCTGAATGAACTGTACGTCACGATGGAGACAAGCGAATTGAGGAGGAAATAGTTGCGTGTTTAACATCCTGTGACGTGTCGACCACTCATGCTCTTGAGCAATGCATGGCGGCAGCAGGGTTGTGTCGGATGTGTGTAAGAATCGGGAGGATCACCGGAGACAAATCTGCAGGAAGTGCACATATTACACCGAGACGTGCAAGTCTGCAGGAAGTGCAATTCTTCCGACAATGCCTCAATTCACCCCTCCCACTCCGTCACCACTTAGGCAACCAATCCCCTCGTTGCACCATGATGACATCGCTGAATTCCCCAAACCAACCTGTGAGGCCTTTGCTTCCAAAGTCATGTAAGTATCCCGCTTTTTTGTCTTGGGTTGTTGAGTGAGTCAGCAGTTACAATTACTACCAGACAAGGTGAGCGGCGAGGAGTTGATGCAATGACATCAACATGCCAGACCCTAAAGCACTTCAACAACAACAGAGGACTGTCATTGCAAAGTGCAAATAATATAAAGTGAGCAATTCCGACTAAACAATCCCCTTTTCCTTTGTCATGTGTTGTGCGGCAATCACCACAAATCACCTGAATTACCCGAAAGTGCAGGAGGAGGAGTATGAACAAGAAACCTGTGTGTGTACGTGCGTGTGTCCGCGTACATACTGTGACGCTTATGAATGGAGCTGGAATGCATTTAGGTGTATACGGTATACAGGCGTATCTTGAACTACAAAAGGAACATTTAACAGCAAAGAAAAAACGAATGAGCTTCGATGACCTCTGATTCCCCCTCCCACCGGCAGCGAGACAAGACCGGGAATTGAACACATGACTTGAACATGCTCCAATAAGTTTGTGGCTAAGAACATATAGCCCCGTCTCACAGAAATAAATGGCAGCATGAATATACGTTTAATAGCCGTTGCAACCTAATCCCAGACCCAAACCCCACAAACACCTTTACCCCTCTGAGCGCACTGGAATCCAATATCCTACAACTTTAAAGGACAACTTGCAGGTACATTTTTTCTTTGTGAAGTCACATTGTGTGCTTATAGGAATAACATATTAAGCTTTTGTTTTGTTACGAGCAAAGTAACGTCGTTATACACAACGCGTTCTCACTCCCGACTACGAGCAGGGTAGTCCGATAGACTTTCAAGGAGCTCCCTCAACCTAACTCTAACCCTAACCCTTACCCTAACCCTAACCCTCTAGCCTTAGATAAAACATAACTTCACATTGGTATTTAGTTTTTTATTATCTCCCCCCGTATCCGTCAGTAGGCTGACTCCATGATCTCACGTCGCCTATTTCCGACGTTGAGGGAGCTCCTTGAATCTATATCGGACGACCCTGCTTGTTGAAAAAAATGACGCTAAAGGGGTAACTACCCTCCTCGTCGACAAATTACACTTTTTTTTTGCATGCATCCAAGATGGTCTATGAAAACAACTCCACTGCCCAGTAACCAATGTTGGGACAGCATGGGTGAGCCTTCTGATGAAGAACCATCTTTAATGTCTCAATCTAAGATTTGTACCTATTGTTTATCTCTTGTCTCATAGCCAAAACGTTGATATGTGTGATGCTATCAAGATATTATAATTATGAATTTCATCAAGGAAGGATATGTTCTGAAAATGTTTCTTTTTCTAATGTGCTGTAATTGAATGGCTGCAAAATCATGAATTCATCCTTTCATTATTTGGGCTTTAAGTGTTCCACTGTGCTCTGTTGTTTTATTTTAAATATTCCTTCGTATTACATAAATCCATGTAAAATGAGAATGATTTGATGAAGGCTGACGATCATGACTGGCATTGGTCAGCAGTGAAGCTAACAAGAGAACCTCAGATACGTTGTTATGGTGAAGCAGAGCATCAGCACCCTCCCATGCTAACAAACAGACAGACAGACAGACAGACAGACAGACAGAGGGGCGGAGGCAGGGCAGGAGGAGGACGAGGAGGAGGAGGAGGAGGAGGAGGAGGAGGAGGAGGAGGAGGAGGAGGAGGAGGAGGAGGAGGAGAAGGAGGAGGAGGAGGAGGAGAAGAAGGAGGAGGAGGAGGAGGAGGAGGAGGAGGAGGATGGAGGAGAAGAAGGAGGAGGAGGAGGAGGACAAGGAGGAGGATGAGGAGGAGGACGAGGAGGAGGAGGAGGAGAAGAAGGAGGAGGAGGAGGAGGAGGAGGAGGATGGAGGTTCATTTAGTCCCGAACATCTGGCGATGCTTTATTGTATTACTCTCTCTCTCTGTGTTAGAAGTCTCCTCTTTAAGCATCCTCTGTGTCTGTGTGTTGTAGTGATAAGGATTCGTGCAATCAACTGCTGGTGAACTCCACATCCCCTCCCTAATAATGTGTTCATATGCTACATGCTGTAAATGACGGGCATAACACCATACATAGGTACATATGTGCCTGTTGTATGATTGTTTCCACATTCTATGCTTTGTGTGTATGTGTGTGTGTGTGTGTGTGTGTGTGTGTGTGTGTGTGTGTGTGTGTGAATATGTGCATGTGTGAGCATACACGTGTGTGTGTGTGTGTGTGTGTGTGTGTGTGTGTGCTTGTGGTTTATTCAAGGTTAGAGTGTGCTGGGCTGTTTTACAGATCAGGGTTGCTGAGGCATTGTAAGCATTACAAAACGGAAAGGGACCCGTTTCTAAAATAGAACCGGCTTCTTAAAAATATATTCTGCTCTTCGATGGTCGAATGAAGTCCATCAGAAGCGATGCATGCTGAAGGCCGGAATGTATGAGGTACCGCCTTTTGGAGCACTGGTTTCCTCTTTCTCTCTCTCTCTCTTGCTCTCTCCCTTTCTCTCTCTCTCCTCTCTCTCTCGCTCACTCTCTCAGAAATCCTCTCTGATAAATGCAATGTGGAAGGAGTGATGTCATCGATTGTTATTGCAGTTCGATCAACCTGGCTACCGTTTGAGCACTGAAACATAAAACAGCGACGGTTGCACAAAATCCCAAACAACACATCATCACATCCTCTCAAAGCTACCGGGAATAGCCAATAATAATAATCATAATAATCATAATCATAATCATAATCATAAATAACAACAAAGACATTGCCAAAAGGACAGACAGCTATGCACAGGGAACGTGACAAATCACAAATGTGCTCAATCGTCAAACGAATGTGTGCAGTTCATGTTAAACTGCACACATAACATAAGAGCCGGCGTTCAGTCGGGTTCTCATGACACATCAAGGCCATTGCATACCATGTTGAGGCGTGGAGCGAGTGGACAGGAATCCACCTCCGCTCTGTCTCCCCCTCCCCGCTGATACAACACAAGTAATCCTACGAGGGTGTTCAATTCTTTTTCTTTTTCTTCTTCTCGCTCAGCCCCCGTACTACACAACCCGTGAAGTACTGTTGTCCTTGTACCGGATTACTGTGTGTACTGGCAGGGTTTGGTGGTCGACTTTCTTTCATTTGTTACCGCACAATTTGTTATTTAGTGCCGATAATAACGCTGAACACGACATCCCTACTTTGTTGTAACGCTCCAACAAAAACATTTTACCGTGTGTTCTGTTCTGAACTGGAGAGAAGGCCGCCATTGAGGAAAGTGTGCTAATGTTACATAATGTAACACTGATTAACATGCAGACAGCGCTCAAAGCTGCCATATAGCTCATTAGAAATCAAATGGGATATGAAAGTGGTTATTGTTATTGTTCTTGTGATTTTGTGTATTGGTGGGGGCATCCATTAGTGAATTCCAACTAAAAGGGGGCCCATTCTGCACCAAAAACATTTACATTAATCCAGGATATATTATGTCTCCACATCTGGGAATGCAAAAAAGCAAAGAACAAATGGCAGGAAACATCTAACTCGGTCTTATGTAATGTCATGTACGTGTCATGAAACGTGAGGAACAGAGAACTGTGTTCAGGGGGATGTCGTGCATCAACTCTAATTGATGATGTGTTATATTGTTGATCAGATTAGCACATTTACAGGCCTTTTCCTCCCCTCTCTGTTAGAAGCCCTTCACCCTGCTTCTCTATCTGCTGTCACCGTGTGAATCCTGGTCTCTGAGCATCGTTTAATTCTGCAGAGATGCGCAGCAGCCCCCTTGTGTCAAGTGTCTTGGTGGCTTGTGGCGTGATGGCCGGGGTTTTTAAATCTTTCTTTTTTCCTTACAATAGAGTCTTTGTTTCCTTGTGTTTCTTCCGCCCGCCGCATAATGATTCTGCGCAGGCCCTTAAGCAGACGCTTGGCACCTGAACGAGGGGAAATTTGAACCGTAATAACTGAGATTACTAAACGCAACGTAACCGAAGGCACCAGCCTGAATGTCAGGATGCCGGATCAAAAGATGCATTGCCGACGGTGACGTTCTGTAGGATGTTTACCCCTGCAACCTGCTCACTAGAGAGGTGTACAGCTCTCCAAGCAAGGCTAATGTACGGTATATATATATAATGGGTCATCCAATAATAATAGGAAATTATGATTATTTTTTAAGCCTACGCTAAAACCCCTTTGGACGAGGATCTTTTGTTTTTCGTCATTTGGGTTTTTTTTTTGTTTTTGCATTTGTTTTGGTGTGTTTGTTGTGTTGTTTTTTCTTCAAATGACCTTAAGATGAGACGCTCTCGCCGTGCAGTTAACAGTCGAGGCCTTGTACGCCAGGGAAAGAAAGAAAGCCCTCCCTGGAGCCAAGGCAGGGAGCCACGCCAGCCAGTGAAAGCTGCGCTGAGCTTCTCCAGTAGCGGAGGCCCCTCCAGCCTCCCAGCCACAGGTCTCCGAGCCCAGAGACCCAGAAACCAACAACGCCACTGATGTTTGTTATGGAATCACTTTCCAGAGCTTGAGTGGAAAATTAGGGCTTTTTGCTTTTTTTAATGAAAGCGAGACCACACAAGAACCCCCATAGGTAATAAACTTCCCTCCTAAAAGTTTATTGAGTTATTTTGGTTGCATCACATCGTGTACGCCTGCGCTGAATTGCGCTGCCGGGCCAAAAATAGAAACGTGTTCGGTTTTAGCCTGGGATCCCACCATAAAACCGGGGGCTCCCTGTAGAGGTAAAGAGCTGGGCAGGTAAGCGGCAGGCAGGGGGGGAATCCTTCACATGTTCCACCCCGTCGGGGGGATTCCCACCATTCAGGAAGTAGAAAGAGCTGATGCAGGTCTGCAGCGCGGCCGGCCTCGTGCCTGGAACTGCTACCTCACCTCCGGGGTCCTGCAGGGTTTTAAAAGCCACTGAGATCTGCACGCACTCGGAGAAAGTGCCCCCTTTTGCCGATGACACAATTCTGCTTCCTTTTAATTGTCTCAACTGGTATGGGCTCTTGAGGAACTTTTCTTTGCCCCCCCCCCCCCGTTGATTTATTCGGGGTTCCGGCGAGGTTGGAAAGCGATTGACACTGAGCTACACTGTTAAGACTGAAGGAATTGGATTCCATATCTCCAGTTGAGGGATACCAGATTCATGCCTGCGTAGGAGTTAACAGGCTGACCAGCGGCTGTCAACGACAGAGCAAACACTTGGGAATCACCCATCGTCTCCGTCGTGATGGTCCGTCGGGTAATAGAGTGCTATACTTAGACGGTGAACCCTTAATGCGAGGGGTGGGATATGACGCTATCTGTCAGACAGAGCAGGCGAAGGGCCAGTGTCCTTGTCACTCGCACTCTTCCGGAGAGAGCTGCCAACTCCAATCATAGCCGCTAACACACGGGGGGATTACACGGCCATCTCCCCGTGACACGAGGAAACCCCCTGATTAACTTTATTCCGGGTGGGGGTCACATGCACCCAAACCCAGCCCAGGTTCAACCCAGCTCTTACCGGAGGAGTTTTTGATTGAGCATTTCCAAGGATTTAACGTTACCCGCCGCAATCCGCCATCATCAACAACACACCTTAATTCTAGAATCATCCACGGATCCCGGCGAGGTTCAGACAAACACGGACGACATCAGACTGAGGGGGGAGGGGAGGGGTGTGGGGGTGTGTGGGTGTGGGTGTGGGGGGGCGGGGGAAGCCGATCGCAAATTGCAATTATGTTAAGGATTACCTTTTGGGCTTTTGTGTTCCACTCGCACTGATAATAATTCACTTTCCCATCAGGGGCGGCGGTGGAAAAGCCTTTTGTTTTTTTGGCAGTGAAGGTGGAAAGCTGGACAGCAGTTGATTGCACCCCGAACAAGGAGGCCCCTGCGTTAACGGGGTGGGAGGTGGGGGGCTGGAGGGTGGGAGGTGTGTGTGTGTGTGTGTGGGGGGGGGGGGGGGAAGTGGGGGAGGTTGGGCTCAGCTGCAAATATGTCCTGGGAAAGAGTTTGAAGAAGATATTAAACAGAGGGTGAACGTATACACCAGCTTTTTACCCACGCAGCCTTACGTGTATAGATGGTCCACAGTCTTCCAAACTCGAGGACTATGTGGAGGAGCCTTTTTTTCGTAACGTAATGCAGATTAAGTTAAGAAACATGTAAGCACAAGCGATATGGAATTTATGCAGAAAAAAAAAAGTACAAATATGTGTAAATATGTGATCTAACGGAAGCACAGAATATCGTTTGAAAAGATACGATACAGGAAGATGTTGTTAAGCGTTACGGGAGCATGGGAGAGAGGGAGATATAAAGAGAAGGCTAAAAGACGGAGGCTAAATGAACAGCTATAGAAATGTGATCACGTTGAATATGCCCATGACCGTTGGAAACCCCAAACATCCATCCAGGAAACATAATTATGTATTCCATAAGCCTGTGTGAACATACTTTTTAAGGGTTTGAAAAATACATTCCGCAACATAACAAATCTCTTGGCATGGAACAGCAACAATATGTGGGCCAACACTATAGTTATCCCAATGGAACCAGAGTCAAACCCTTTGAAACCAGAGTCCAACTCTTTGAAACCAGATTCCAACTCTTTGAAACCAGAGTCAAACCCTTTGAAACCAGAGTCACCCTTTGAAACCGGAGTCAACCCCTTTGAAACCGGGGTCAACCCCTTTGAAACCAGAGTCAACCCTTTGAAACCAGAGTCAACCCCTTTGAAACCAGAGTCAAACCCTTTGAAACCAGAGTCAACCCCTTTGAAACCAGAGTCAACCCCTTTGAAACCGGAGTCAACCCTTTGAAAACCAGAGTCACCCCTTTGAAACCAGAGTCAACCCCTTTGAAACCGGAGTCAACCCCTTTGAAACCAGAGTCAAACCCTTTGAAACCAGAGTCAACCCTTTGAAAACCGGGTCAACCCCTTTGAAACCGGGGTCAACCCCTTTTGAAAACCGGAGTCAACCCCTTTGAAACCAGAGTCAAACCCTTTGAAACCAGAGTCAAACCCTTTGAAACCAGAGTCCAACTCTTTGAAACCAGATTCCAACTCTTT
>PIJE02000281.1:210467-235467 GCA_002895965.2 Coryphaenoides rupestris | reverse complement strand
CTTGACAGCTCACGGCTAATCTTAGCTCATCATTGAAAGGTGTTTGGCTTTATAGCCAGAGATCGCTCTGAGCGATGAGAGACAGTTGGCACAAGGTTTACCACAGGTGAGGAGATGTGTATGTGTTTCTGCCTGACAAAAATGTATGTGTGTGTGTGTCTGTGTGTGTGTGTGTGTGTGTCTGTGCGCACGTGTTATTTTTTTAGTTTGCTTAATACACCTGACAGACAACACATATGATGCAAGAACGGCAAGACGCTAAATCACGTTTTTTGTTCCTTTTTTGAGTCAAACACAATTTGACTTTTAATTGCCGTGAGAGAACCAAAAAAGAAAGGAAATACATGACATGAAGATAGGAAACGGAGAACGTTGGCAGATGAATGGGAATATTTTATTAGTTTAGAAAGCAAAAACATTCAATATTGCCCATATTGCTGCGTGTGATGCGTCTCATAAATCCAAAGTGGGACAGAGAGGCTGTTGAACCTGCGGCCCGTTATGAACCGCCGGAAATAATGTGTCCAACCTGGAATAAATCACACGACACCCGGCTCCATCTCACTTGGTGCATCTAATTGTTGGCCAGGGCTTTTTATTACAATTCGCCCTTTTTATCATTCATATTTTTAGAATAAACTCTGACTAAGGCTGGGATTATTTGTATGTGATTACTTTTATGTTATTACCATGGACACTATGCCTTGCCCATGGACACTACCATTGGTAGGAGTTGATACATTCCACATTTATCAGTGAATTAAAACTATTTTTAATCCTTTTTTCGTCGTGACTTCTGCCTTGATAGTCATTTCCCATCATCATTACATTGATTCATTCAAGCAGAAAGTTTAAATGTTGAAGAAAGATCAAATCAAAGGTCAATTTACTTTATAAGGCGTTGCTTTAATAGCTCACATTATTATATATAAAAACATCTGATCAAAAGACGGTTTATGTTCTTCTGAAATTCATCATTTAACTTGTATTGTTGACAGCAGAAGTTTCATTGATTCATTCACTTATTTTTTCCAGTAACTAAATGAATGGATGTGAATCCTCTTGCTTCTCCTGAGTGGGCAGAGTGACTTTAATAAACTCAACTCTGTTACTTGTTGGGAAAGATTGTAGTCTCACATTTTCTGTGATGATGTATCGATCCATCTTTGAGATATAAAACTATGTTGAGAACAGTGGTTTTGCACATTTCCCTTTTTAAACACATTATTATTGTTTGTTTGAATTAGCAACAGTTTGATGTTGTAGCCGACACAAATGTGTCTTTGTGATATTTATATATCTATGTCTTTAAAATTGGGAACATGGAATATTGTATTGGAATATGTCTGTCTCTTGTCTCTTGTCTCTTGTCTATGTCTTTATCTTTACATGCTCTCCATTCAAGTATCCTTTCGTATTTATTTTACTTATCAGTTTTCATCTTTCTCTCCCCCATTCAATCTCTCTCTCCATCTTGACTTTCTTTCTCTGTGCTTCCTTCTCTCCAGATCTAGTTCTGTGTGTGTGTGTGTGTGTGTGTGTGTGTGTGTGTGTGTGTATGTGTGTGTGTACAAGTGTGTGTACGTGTGTGTGTGTCTGTGACTGCACAAGAGTATGCGTGTGTATTGTCTGCCTGGTGTGTGTGTGTGTGTGTGTGTGTGTTGTGTGTGTTCTGCACAAGAGTGTGGTGTGTGTGTGTTGTGTGTGTCTGCATAAAGAGTGTGTGTGTGTGTGTGGTGTGTGTGTGTGTGTGTGTGTGGTGTGTGGTGTTGTGTGTGTGTTGTTTCTGGTAATCATCACATTGTGGGGACAACAATCTGTTTCCACAGTCACGTCATGGGGGACCTCTTGCGGAGTGGGGACAAAATATCAGGTCCCCATGAGGAAAACCCTTTTAAATGAATGCTGGAGTGATTCATCTCGGGGTCTTGTTCATGAGTGAGGACAAAATGGAGCGGGAGATGGACAGACGGATTGGTGCAGCGTCTGCAGTGATGCGGGCGCTGTACCGGTCCGTTGTGGTGAAGAGGGAGCTGAGCTGAAAGGCGAAGCTTTCGATTTACAGGTCCATCTGGGGGCAGTAGCTCAGGAGGTAAGAGAGCGGTTGTCTGCCAACTGGAAGATTGCTGGTTCGATCCCCGGGCTCCACCTAGCTAAGTGTCGAGGTGTCCCTGAGCAAGACACCTAACCCTACCTGCTCCTGACGTGTTGGTTGTTACCTTGCATGGTTGGCACCGCCGTCGGTGTATGACTGGGTGAATGTGAGGCAACTGTGAAGCGCTTTAGATGAAAGCGATATATAAATGCAATCCATTTACCATCTACGTTCCAACCCTCACCTATGGTCACGAGCTTTGGGTAGTGACCGAAAGAATGAGATCACGGATACAAGCGACCGAAATGAGTTTCCTCCGCAGGGTGGCTGGGCTCAGCCTTAGAGATAGGGTGAGGAGCTCAGACATCCGGAGGGAGCTCGGAGTAGAGCCGCTGCTCCTCCGCATCGAAAGGAGTCAGCTGAGATGGTTCGGGCATCTGATTAGGATGCCTCCCGGGCGCCTCCCGTTGGAGGTTTTCCGGGCACGTCCAACTGGGAGGAGACCCCGGGGCAGACCCAGAACCCGCTGGAGAGATTATATATCTCGTCTGGCCTGGGAACGCCTCGGGATCCCCCAGGAGGAACTAGAGAGTGTGGCTGGGGAGAAGGAAGCCCGGGGGGCCCTGCTTAGCCGGCTGCCACCGCGACCCGACCCCGGATAAGCGGACGCAAATGGATGGATGGATGGAGGAGTGATTCTGAATGTGCCTGTGTGGATTTTAGCATTGGCCCAAAACACATGTTTACCAGTCAATGTGTGTGTGTGTGTGGAGTGCTCGGTTGCGCCCCCTTATAGTTTCCGGCTGGTAATGCACTCACTGCTCCACACACACACATATTATAAAAAGAAACTCTGCACACCTTTGAATCACTGACCACCTTTCATCTGTTTGTAATTTTATCACTGAAAAAAGTGAAATTCATGCTTTTTTCCTTTCAAATCCATCAGTTCCCCTCTTCTGTCAAGCCAGGATTAGCAGCTGTCAACTAGATAGACGCCACAGAAGTGTTGCTGCCCCCAGCAGCTCTGAGTTGTTCACAACGCTCAGAAACCCATCCGTTGTTGTAATACAGAATGATAGGGTTCATTGGTTGTTGCTAGGGCCTACTAGGTGCTTGAAGTGGGACTAGTAACAGTAACATTAGTTTTAGTAATACTTGTACTAATAATTGAAACATTAGTAATAACTAACCCCTCTACCAAGCAACTGCCCTTGGTGCTCACAGAGGCTGGAGCAGTTTAATGAGTGGATGGATGGATAGTAATAACTTGCAGTATTACTCATACTGTAGAAGCAACTCATGTTAGAGCTAATGCAAGTGTTTCAAGAAGCTTTAATATCAATTGGAATAACAAAGCTAAAGTTGCTAAAGCTATAATCACCATAGTAGTACTTGATTAATGGTTGTAATGTCTTATATAATTATTTGGACATACTATGTAGTAGGATAACTAGATGGATGTATTTCACTCATCATGTTTTGCCACTGGAGCAGCCTTGTGCCAAACTCTTGCAAGCACAGAATCCACAAAGTATCCAAAGAACATGATAAATACCGTTCTACAATGTAATTATATTCATAGGTAGAGTGCAAATAATTGTACTTGTACTGTAGATGCTGGCATATACTGTAGACTGTTTATAGCACACACTCTTCCTAATCCTTTCAATTACCGTACTAATTTATTTTTCTGCTCACTTTAAGGTGGGCAGAAAGAAAACCACCCAGAGGAGGAAAACACCACGGCAGCAGACAGAGGTGCAGGCAGTGGAAAGACACAAGAATGGATTCATCACATCTTGTATTGTACCAGCAAAGCGTGACTGTGAGAAGTGTTGAAGGGCTGAACCAGAAGCACTTCAGGACCAGGACTGGCAGAACCTGAAATTCTATGTTTATTACAGACTACAAAAAGAAATAGCTTGAAGATGACCAACTCTCTGGTATGGCAGTTCTTGTTTACAAGCTAAGTTCTACTGAACATGTTGATCTTATTTCCTACCTTTTAAAAAGTATTTGAATGTTTTGAATGATATTGTTTTCTTCTAAAGTGCTAATAATAGCCAAAATGGGAGTGAGTTATTTGAAATGAAGTTATGTGAAAGTAGGGCTGGGAGATCTGGCAAAAAATATAATCATGATTTTTTTAATAACAATATATTATTTGATAATGCTGCCAGTTTGAAAAGTATCCTGATTATGACAAATGAAGAAGACACCAGAGGGTTCATTAGTTAAACTTTAGAAGAGTTGAACAAAAATAATGTAAATATTAAACACTGCAAACATGCTGTAATAGCCTTAATAAAACACACCTTTCAAATTATTACAATGTCAATAAAACTAAACGCTGGGCAGCAAACATCTCACATGTTTTTCGAGGGAGACAAAAATAGTAAAACAAGTGGCTCAAATTCCCTGTGGAAATTTAAGATAAAATAAAATACAAAATATGAATTATGAAGTGGTTAAATCAGAGGTAGGCAAAGTACGGCCCGCGGGCCACATACAGCCAGTTGTGTTGTTTAATCTGGACTGTTGGGCATTTACATTAACAACAGTCCTATAATAGGACTCAACTAAACCAATTCATTGTGTGGTGTCCCGGTGGCTGGAGTCCTCGATGGTCAGTTCTGCGGTCGTGTGTACAAGTCCTGCTTCGAGCATAACTGGTGGGATTTGAACCCAGGACTGCAGAGCTGAAGGTAAGAACTCTCTCTGCTGTGCCACCACACTTGGGTATGGTCTCCGGGCGTATTTAACTTTACCGTTCACGGGACTTAGATATAAGAGAAGGCTGTCCATGGGATTTGAACCCAGGACTGCAGAGCTGAAGGTAAGAACTCTCTCCGCTGTGCCACCACACTATGAAGCGGTCGGAGGTGGCATTACACTTATGCTGCATTGTTAAGTTGGAAGAGGACAAGAGAATTCCATCGTAACTTGAACATAAGACCTTGGAGTTGATAACAATGCACTCCCTCCACTGCACCATCAGGACATGACAACATTAACAGGACTTAGTTTTAGTGTCAGAGCGTTGACTTAAAAGTAACAACAGTGTGCTGTCTCGGTGGCACAGCAGAGAGAGTTCTTAAGAGAAGGCTTTCCACAGGATTTGAACCCAGGACTGCAGATAAGAACTCTCTCCGCTGCACCACCGAGACAACACACTATGAAGCTTTCACTTTGTAACTCTCGATTAATGACCCAGCGCTACTTCAATCACACTGATATTCCTATCAAACCTAGGAATATCAATCAATCAAACATAAAATCTGCAATGTTGTGAAGATGACTCCATGCACAGCACGAGGCATTCTATGCAAGAGTGGTGCTTTGCATCACTAGCACCATGTGCAGGCCTCATGCTACATTTAAATCATCTATGAACAACTAAGCCATTTCAAAATCTGAACCATCATTGATGTACTACTACTGCATCTTTTAATTCTACTTGGTTGTAGATTATATTTTTAACAAATGCAATAATCTGAGGATTTCCGTGATGTATGTTGTTGGCCATTTCAAAATAGTAATACACTTATTGTTGCAAGGTCCCCACTAATCAAATGGGACTTTGTGTGAATGATGCTAAATATATGCAAATGAGGTCTCCATCAGCCATGTTCACTTGATTTTTCGTAGGTCCCCATTTAGCACGGTCAAGTCACTACTTCATCAATTCAGAGATTTGAAGTCGTGTATAAGCTAACAAAGCTATGGCTAGTGTACCAGATTTTTTTCATGCCTCTAGAACCTTTAGAAAGGGTGGTCCCCACAAGTGATAATTAGAAAGTTGGTCCCCATCCAACATGGAAACCAGTGTGTGTGTGTGTGTGTGTGTGTGTGTCTGTGTGCGTGCGTGCGTGTGCATGCACAGATGTTTTCCTATCTCACAGTGGTGCGGTGCATTCCATAACTTGGACGGATACCCACCCTTCCTGGCGACAGAAAGCAGTGCCACCCTTCCACATGAAATAACTCAGAGGAAGCATCTGAGCACTGGCGACTCTCACACCTGCCTCGCCATCAAAGGTCTTAACGCTGCCGTCCACTAGAGGGCGACCAGGAGGCTTCCACTGGGACTGTGATGCTCAGGGAAGAGAAAAGCATCCTGAGAATGAACCGGACTGTCCCTGCTGAAGCCATCATGTGCCACAAACAATCTATCGCAATGCAAAATGCAGAAATGAAATGAAATGCCGAGCGTCCCAGCTGGACGAGTATTATTACAAGTGTAAGTGTGTGTCTGTGTCTGTCTGTCTGTCTGTCTCTTTTCAGAATGGGGAAAAATTGATGTGGTTATTCCACCAGGCCCAAGCTCACTGGGCAAACATATGGAAAAGACAGAGTTACTTGTTATTAGTTTGATTGTGCACATTATAAACACAATATAATACATCATATCCATAGATGGTACGTATTAAATTAGACTCCTCTCATTTATCCTTTTCATTTGTGTTATCATTTCCAATTTTTTGTGGGCATACGTCTGTGTGTGTGTGTGTGTGTGTGTGTGTGTGTGTGTGTGTGTGTAGGGGGCGGGGGGGGGGTGGGGGGGGGCAATCTTTATTAGGGGCAATTTGCTGCACAGCCAGCAGAACACCAGATCACACAAACACTTCACACAAACCATAGCATTACATAATACTATTTAAAAGGCAAATTGCAAATTGCAGCAGGTACCAGTGAGTTTTCAACCTCTTGGTCCTACATCTTGGCAGATTAAATCTACGACCAGATGGAAGCAACCTGAACCTCACTGAACAAGGGGTGACTCGAGTCGGCAAGAACTGACTGGGCCTTCTTTGTGGCTCTGACTCTGTATACTTGGGAGAGGGCATTTGGTGTTGCGGGTATTTTGTGTGTATTCCATAATCAATCGGTCGCTATTGCAATGTCCCAGTTTCACTGCAAAGGAACCCTGATTCAGACGTGAATCTAATTGAATTCAGTCTAATCAGTGCATCACGATGCTAACAACAAGATTAGGAACGTCGGTGGAACCATGAGGCCATCTATCACAGGGCAACCTGAACACACTGCAATAAAATGACAAAAATAATTATAGAAATCAAATGGATATCATTTCATTAGTTACACCTGGAGTGTAGCTTGGGTTATGTCATGAACAACATATTTCAACACGTCTCGTCTCATGTGTGTGTGTGTGTCTGTGTGTATGTGTGTGTGTGTGTGTATGGAGATAAAAAATCACATCTTGGTTTTTGCTCAGATTTGGCCGGGAAAACCAACTCCGTGAAACCAACGGGACGAGGGTGACGTCTGGGACCTCCGACTGCAGGGGTGACTTCTCCCAGCCCGGGGAACATCTGCTGGAAAAGCGAGGACAGCTGGAGCAATTGTTTTGGTCATCTTCTGAGGCCATTATCTCCTTAAATTAGAAGCGAGCCCAACGACCAGAGACAATGGAATGGAGAGTGAAAAATAACCTTTTTTGGATCATGTCGGAGCAATGTGCCCCCATTTTAAATTACATTTTTTGTCCTTTTATATATATACGTACACGCACACACACACACACACACACTCTCACACACACACACATGCACGTGGAACAGTTTCCATATAAATGTGGGCTGGAAAGAGCACTAAAAGTGGAGTGAGAGTGAGCAGACGTCCCCAGGACAGAGATGACAACATGTCCTCTGTCGTCTAAGGCCTCCCATCAAAAAGCCACACACGTCTGATGTCCGGGGAGCCATGTGAAACAGCTCAGGTTGGAGCTCAGGCCTCCACATGCGCTGCTGAGGCTGCTGCTGGGTGTGGGGGACGCACGAGTACTGAAGTTTGCACTCTCTGTCTCTACCTCTCTACCTCTATCTCTCTCTCTATCTCTTGCTCTCTACTTCATTCTAACTCTCTCTCTCTATACCTCTCTACCTCTATCTCTCTCTCTCTCTATACTTCATTCTAACTCTCTCTCTCCATCACTCCCTCCCTCTCACTCTCTCTCTCTCTCTCTACCTCTCTACCTCTATCTCTCTCTCTATCTCTTGCTCTCTACTTCATTCTAACTCTCTCTCTCTATACCTCTCTACCTCTATCTCTCTCTCTCTCTATACTTCATTCTAACTCTCTCTCTCCATCACTCCCTCCCTCTCACTCTGTTTCTCTCTGTCTCTCTGTCTGTCTCTCTCTCTCTCTCTCTCTCTCTCTCTCTCTCTCTCTCTCTCATACCTACTACTAGTATACACTATATATTACTGGTATGACTGGTCCACAGCAGCCAGTCCACACAGCAGGGCCACTCCTGCCCTCTCCTGGACTGCGGAGGGACTTGAAGCCTTGAAGGGTGACGCCGGCACCACAGACAACAACCACGAGGGTCGGGGAGCACGGAGGGTGCAGGTTCCTGCTGCTGTGTGGCGAACACAAGCAGACAGCAGCTCACTATATTGTGTATACTCTGCGCATGTCCGCATGCTTGTGTGTGTAAATGTGTGTATTAACATGATGGCCAGAAAAAAAGGCAAATCATGATTGGGCTTGGTTTGAGTCCATCTTACATGGTAAATGGATTGCATTTATATCGCGCTTTTATCCAAAGCGCTTGACAGTTGCCTCACCTTCACCCATTCATACACCGACGGCGGTGCCAACCATGCAAGGTAACAACCAACACGTCAGGAGCAGTTAGGGTTAGGTGGTGTCTTACTCAGGGACACCTCGACACTTAGCTAGAGGGGGAGCCCGGGGATCGAACCAGCGGCCTTCCGGTTGCCAGATAGCCGATCTTACCTCCTGAGCTAATGCCGCCATACATTGTGACTACACAAGCATCAAAACAAGCCTTTTAGAGTGTGTAGGACTGTTCACAATACCCTTCCTTCCTGTTTCTCCACAACAGTTGTCTGCATGAATGAGGGCTTACGAACGGGAAAGGGGACAGTGGCAGGTGACCCCCTGCCACAGGACACATGGGTGGCTTTTCTGGTGTCCTCCGACTCATAGCACACAGGTGTCTCTTGAAACCAGTTTATTAGAGCTTTGGCACAGCTAGAGTAGGGGTTTATATGCAGATATGCCAGAGCTCTCTCCCTGAGAGTGGAGTTGTGGTATTGTGATACACTCCATACTCCACAGGAACCCTTCCTCCATTTACGGTGGCAATATCAAATGACCAAATGAACACATAATGCAGCGCCAGCATTATAAACACAGCACAGCCAAGCAGTACTGTGCAAGTGTTCTTTTATTACACTACTTTTTTTATTCGTTTTTAGTGCAATAAACAGAGAAGAGGATGAAATGGTGACAAATACTTATTTACGTATACTGCTGCCGCAATCAAAAAACAACTGCAAAACAACATGACGCCTTCACAAGTGCAACTGCGACGCATCGCTTCAGCCGTCTTGCTCCACGATCACACTTTATCTGGTGGTTTGGCAGCCCTCTCTAGCCGCTAACTGTCACACATTCAATATTTTCCTTTTCCTTTCGTGTTTTAAATGTACCCCCCCCCCCCCCCCCCCTCCCTCTTCAAAAAAAGAGAAATGCAAATCCTTGCTTTTCCAAATAATCCACAACTCAAATGCCATTGAACTTATTAAAGATTCAACAGTGTTAAAACAACATAACAAAGCCATGCGGGAAGAGGGAAGGAATACCCTTCCCAGGATTCAGGAATCCTACACTCATGAGATCAAGGCTTCACCTTATGTTCTGGCTGACCCACATCCCGACGCCAGGAAACTTGTCCTCACGATCGACCACGGCCCGACCCCCCGCCGCTCCGCAGGAAGCCCCACGGGGCCGGTGCAGGTTAGCCTGCGGCGCCGCTGCCCTGAACATGCTCCAGCGCGACCCCGTGCTAATTCCCTGGTCAGAGCCACCCAGTCAGCCCAGGGATTCCTCACAAACCTCAAGGTTTATATTAGCAAGTGCTGCTCTGACTGGGAACCCAGAGAAACCGGCGGCCGGTAATAACAGCTGTCTCTGGCTCTGTCTCTGTCTCTCCCTCTCTCACCCCGAAACAGTTCCATCACCCCAGGTTTTTGGAGGGAGAATGTTGAACGCACTTCCTGTGCAGCTATAGAGTATTTATTACAGCTTGTGTTTCTCTAATGGGGTCACAGCCTGCTGTCCTGCTGTTTACCCCTGAGGTCAATCACCAGGACAGCAAAAGAAGGCCTGGTTGTGGGGTCAAAATCCAAGTCCTGAATTGCTAGTGATTGTGTAGCCTCTAACCTGCCCCCACCCTTTGGCCCGGTGTGATATAGGCCTACTCCCTGCACTCCCATGCGATGCAGCAGCGGCAGCGTGCCTTTGAAATATTATTTCAACAGTGGTTACGGGCGCAACACCGGCGCCATCTCTCAGCTTGGGCTGCTCCCACCAAAGTTCAGCGTAAGGGATTTTCATTTTGTTTTTCGGGAGAGAGATATTATGCCACTGTGGCGGACGATTTAAGGTTAGAGAAGAGTTGTGTTTGAAAAGAGGAGTGAGGAGTACGAGAAGGAGCCCCCTCGTGCTCATTGGTCAAGCCTCGAGCACTCTCACTTGGGTTGCACTATGGAAGCTGCCAGAGGACATTATTAGAGGGAACTGAAAGACTTTGAAAAACAGACCTGAAGAAAAAACAAAATAAGAAAAATAAAAACAAAGTGTGTTATCACTTACTGAGATTGAAGTGATGAAAAAAAACGACAATAATGGAACGGCTCCAACAGTATAAAAGAAGATCGTTTAGCTCTATGGTTATATTTCAATGATCCATTTTGTTTTTACCGCGTTCTTTGGCAACAATTCTCTTCTTCTTCGGGGGATAAAATGTCACGCCTCCTGCTCCTGTAATGGCTGCACAGAGAGACAGCGGAGGGCGGGCGGGGAGTTTATTCTTCTCCGCAACAAAACTCTCTAATAGATGACTTTGACCGTCTCATTTTCATTTCTATGGCTCGACGGAGGCTCATTTTCTCGCTGCCTACCTATGCAGCCCGACGGGCTCAATAAAAGCCAATGAGCTGTTGAGAACAGACAACGCTATTATTTGTCTTATGCAGAGGAACATATGGTTTGCTCATTGGCTTCGTGCTCATGGAGGCTTCTCTTGCTGCTTTAATTTCTGTCTGTATCCATGCATTCTCTTTCCATCTGGACAATTATTGACTCTTTCTACTTTCATGTGTTTTTTTTTCTTTACTTTGGGAGTACAAGGCCGGCTGCATTGTGATGTACTCTCCAGCATGCCAATGTCTTAAAGAGAATCATGACTGGATGATGTAAACTTTTTCGGTTACCTCACTCAAATGTGTTTGTTTTAAGTTTGAAGAACATATGGTTTACAGAGGAGATCCTAAAAATATCTATCACTTGAAGAAAGTCTTTTGTCCATTGTTTAACATTATCTCAATCACCTCACCTGGCCCCAGATGATTCCAAAACATTGTCTATTCACTGCCAGTTGAAGATTGGATGTTTTGTCTTTTAAAAAACATTATAAATCCGCCCTCCGGACTTGTAGCGATAAGGAGAGCGAGAAGCCTTGTCTTCCCTCGGTGCGCGGATCCGCAGTCGTGCGTGGAGCTGTCAAGATGTCTGCAAATTTGTATCAGGTACCACACCCAGAGGCAAGCCGAAGTTAATGGGCCCCTTTCTAAACACCTGTACCGCAGCCCACACTGAACACAAAGCACAAAGGGCATCTCAAAAGCCCATTACCGTATCTCACTTATTTCTTCTTCTGGCAAGGCCCAAATAAGCCCCTTTGTTAAAGTTTTGTAATTATCTTGTAGTTTTTCTGGCTTGGAAGGTTGTGTGATTGTCAGTTTAAACCTCTGTGTTGCAGAAGCAGTCCTACTGTAATGTGAGGTTCACACTGTTCCTCTGCAGCCTCCCTGCAGCTGTCTGCTAGCCGACCTGTAGCCACCTGCCTGGGCTCACAAGCCGCCCAGGCTCCACGGTGGCAGTCAGTCACATTCAATCCGGCAATCCGATGTGTGCATGTGTACTGGTACTGGTACTGACTGACTTGTGTGTCCCAATGTCCGCTGCCTTCAGCAAAATGCCTTTAGAATAGAATAGAACTGTATTAATGCCGAAGGAAATTCTTGTGCCAGGTTACACAGCGATGGAGTACAATAAAACAAGAAGGAAACCTCTACCTACTCAATGAAATGGATCTGAATTCACGTCACAGTCATTCACATTAATTGCTAATTGCTTCGAATAATCCTATACGACTAAATAGTGAAGAGTAAATGTATAGGTAAAATAAATGTGCAATGTGTAGATATATCATTGCATGCCAGATCTATGCACGTTTTACTATCGGGATTAATTGGAATGCTGTACAAATGCTTTAACCTACACATAGCTTATCTCAGCAAGCTTTCTGCGTTCGATTTCCAGTGCAGATTCGCTGCATTACCACTGCCGACCACAAGAGGGGGCTAGAGCTCCTCTGGTGGCATTAGGGATTCTTTATGCAGGAAGATGATTTATTATTCAACCATATATTAGGGCTATTGCCTGTATGACTATCAATGAATTAAAGTAAATCAGACTAATAAAAAGCTTTTATTTCTCAAAGATGGTATTGCCCGCTTTCCTGATTATGCAGGCAAATGAAAAATATTACTAAATGAAGGATTCTTAAGAAAACCAAACAGGTCTACAATAAAAAAGGATAGACATATTGCTACCAGGGAAAGACAAAATAATGTAAGGAATAACAACATTGAATGTGTAGTTTCCAAAGAGCTGGGCATCACTACACAAGAATTCATACTCACATATTCTGTCAAAACAGCTGTGATACTTGCCCAGCACCATCAGGGAACCTCCAGGATTCACCACAAAACATACTTTAGTCTCCATTATTTAATGTCATAAGTGAAAACACTTTTGACCACAGAAAAGCAACAAGGAGAGGTTGCTAGTCAGTGATTGGCTCAAGCATTGCAACAGTGGTACTGCAACCATCCATACGAGTGTGACGGGCTATGATTGGTTACAGTTAATTAGTTGGCGGTCTCACAAGGCTAGTGGCTCACTAACTGACAACCAACCCTCAAGCTGTTCAAAACATAACTGCGTCTAACATCTGATGCCACTTGCAAATACACAGCTAGAATTCAACTCCGCGGTGTGTCCCAAGAGCAGACAGCGTGTACCATGGACCTTACATTCAAGAAGACCCATGACACTCAAATAATGCAAAATATTGTAGCCACAGCAGACAAGAAAAATGTATGAAAAACAGACATTGAGAGAAGGTTTGTGAGTGTGAAGGTCTTGTTCAGCACTACAATCAAAGAAAACTGACAGCTAACATATTGGCCAACACGTCATTTGTATGGATCGAACAAAACTGTTCCCACATACATGTATGCAACAATGACGAAAGCCTTGGAATGCTGTATAAAAGTGATGCACAAATACACACATCGCAGCTGACATCCCACTGTGAGAGAGGAGGGGGGGGGGGGATCGGATTGAATGGATAGCTCTTCCTCCACATGGCATCTTTGCAGATGTACGCAACGAGCGGGGTCATGACACAAACTCATGTCACACCTCAAAGTTCAACAGTCCTAGTCGCTGTCTGAGGAGGCGCTGGAGCTGTCCGAGGAAGACTCCGCCCTCTTCTTCTTCTTCTCCTTCTTCTTCTTCTGCGTTTTCTCGTGCTCCCGCTTGTGCTTCTTGCTCTTCTTCTTGTGGCTCTTCTTCCTCTTGTCCTTCTTGCTCTTCTCTTCTTCGCTCGATGAGTCCGACCGGTTTCGCTTCTTCTTTTTCCCATCGTCGTCATCATCACTGGATGAAGAGCAAGACCTGGGGAGCAGAGAGAGATAGAGAGACTCAGAAATACATTTGAGAAAGATTGATGCAATGCTTGGCAACAACTTAAAACCGTCATTTTGTTCAATGAAGCAAACAAACGGATGTAAACTAGAACCGCAAACATGAACAGACACCTGAAGCAGTTCACCTCTTTCTTGATTTTCGCTCCCTGCTTTTCTTTCGCCTGTGTTTACGATCATCGTCACCGGAACCTGACAAAGATATGAAGAATGAGTAAAAGAGTTACAAATAGAAAAAACAAGGCTGGATGTTGACGTGGTTCAAATTATGTCCGGGGGGTTGGAGCCACAACAATGTGTAACACCAGGTTTCAAGGCACAGGTTGGAAAGGACCCACTGGTTATATCCCAGCACGCAGACACCCTGCTGACCTTTGGACCGCCCACTGCGACCTTGCTTGTCCTCGCTGCGTGCCTCTGGCACGTCTTCCTCGCTCTCCTCGCTACTGGTGCTGCTTACGTCCAGGACGATGTCTTTCTGGGGGTCCACGCGCACAAAGTTCCTGCACTCGAACGTCAGGTGACCCGCTGGAGAAAACAACAACAACAACAACAACAGTCCAATGATGCTGCGTGATCAGAAAGAAAAAAATAATCAAGAGAACCGTTTGTTTCCATGTTATGAGATTAGAACTTACGATAGCCACATTTCTTGCAGCCGGCGCGGATGTTGTCCTTATTTGGACCTGTGGACAAGATTGGACAAATATGTTCATTGCTTGGACAATTATCGTGTTTGTGGACTGTACACATCTCATAAATGCCTGGATTGCCACTGGAATGTGGACCAATACTCCCACTCGCACACTGAATAAAAAATGCCACACTTTGCCACATGTGACAGGATCACGGTGCTTGCTAGTGTGGCCTCATCGTGTACTTGGCACCAGCACCACCATCATCATCATCATCATCATCATCATCATCATCACACTGTGTTTAGCCGGACAATCAGAACACAACTTGGCTCTTCCCAGGCAGGTGGCTTTGGAAATGTTTACACAATAAATGTGCGCTCCAGTGAGTTGAGTGTAGTTAGCATCAGTGGCTTACAGCAACAGACGCCCTATTACCCTGAGGCAGCCGTGTGACCAAGTAGTAGATCAGACACACAACGTCAGTCAAAGAAATACCGAATAAGTTGTACAAATATCAAGTACTCACCGGGAATATCCATGTTGAGAGCGGCGGCGGCGGCGGACGGAAGAAGTTCAGCTGAGCGCGAAACAAACCAAACCTTCCACGTTGTGCGTCGGGATAAACGGTCCGGCTGGACACCAAGCCACAGGAACTATAGAGCCGAGGGTTCCTAGTCACAGTCTGTCCCGCTCGGGGTGGACATTAGAGAATAAACTGATGAGTACACGCCAACCCATAACCAATAAAATACATTTTTGAGGGAGGATTTTGACGGTCCCAGCACCAACCCCAGGTCCACCACTATCAAATGGAACTGAAAGAAATGAAAGAAAAAAACATGACAGGATTTTTACTTGCTGAGCTTATATTTATTATTATGTAATGTATTATTATTATTATTATTATTATTATTATTATTATATTATTATATATTTTATTTGTTTACTTATTTTTACTTACTCACCACTGCTCAAATCCCACTTATCACACCTATGTGGGTTTTTACCTTTATTTATTGTATTAGAAGCATTGTTTACATCGGTGTTATAGCAGTTATACCATTTGAAATTGTATCAATTTGTTTATTTTAATTTTGTTTTAAATTTACAAACATGTTGACCCAATGCGTTGCATTTACCCAGAGATGGGGGGACTCCAGTCACATGACTTGACTCGCACATTTGAGAACTTGCTTGACTCATGTTGATCAATGACTCGACTTGACTCTGCAAAGGTATGGGAACTGTTTCATGCACTGGGGTCCCTGGAAACCTGTCCCTCCTTCTCCGAGTCCTCATTTTTACTCTTTTGGTACTGGGTTGAGAAAATGGCAGCTCATCATCCCCTGTACTGTCCCTTGAAGCCTGTGCCCGGGTAACAACGATGTTACAGGCTTTCTCAGGTGCTAAAAGGTGCACTAGACCAGGCATATATTTCCCTAGCACCACGGGGTACATACGGCAAGTCCTCCAGCAACCCCAACAGTATTCAGGTACTCTTGTCCCTCAATCTCCAAGGAAATGTCTGCTGTTGGGTATGTTTTATTGTGACCATGGATGCAACATGTAATGACTGTTATCACATTTGGTATCAGGTGTGCTGATTTCTCCCTGTGTCAATCATTGCCTGCACCTGATTCCCCCTGATTCCCACCCAAACCACCGACTCCCACTGGTGCTCTGCTTACCCTGCTTATCCGCCTCCAGCCCCCCTGTACCACATACATGTGTGCTTTTAAGCTTCCTGAGGGGACACTTGTGCTTAATGTGCCCAGGCTGTCCACAGTGGAAACACACTACGGGGTCTTTCACTGGTCCTAGGTTAAAAACAGGTGTTACTGCTAACTGCTGTGTTACTAACTGTGACGATATTGTGGAAATGAATAATGTGCAAAGTGGAATAACTGAACGGAAATGATCATGGATGTCATATTGCCGATACTTCAACATAAATTGTAACTTTTAAATGTGCGGGCAACAAATAAACAGTGTTGAAGCGATCTATGACTGTGTTTATTGCAGTGAGAGACAATGACAAAGTGCATGGTAGTGCGTGATGACAAACATACATAACAACTGATACTGTGTCCATAGGCATGTAATCATGCCACAGCGCTATGTGTAGTGCCATCCACTGACATATGCGAGTGGGTCTGCACTTCACATTGAAGTAGTACGCCTGTAGGGACAGATACCACCGTGTAATGCGGTCGTTTGAGTCCATCATTCTGTGGAGACACTGAAAGGCCCGATGGTCCGTCTCCACCGTGGAGGTCT
Organism: Coryphaenoides rupestris; assembly: GCA_002895965.2. NCBI lineage: Eukaryota > Metazoa > Chordata > Actinopteri > Gadiformes > Macrouridae > Coryphaenoides > Coryphaenoides rupestris. The sequence goes on along the minus strand of PIJE02000281.1, from coordinate 218,623 downwards.
TCCCCAGCAGGTAACGACTTCCTGCTGAGAAACATAATGGGTCTCCAGTCGCCTTCATTCCCCTGTAAAAAGAAAAACAGCCCAAGCCCCACACCGGAGGCGTCTGTCTGCACAGTAAAAGGAGGTTCGTGGTCTGGCTGTTGCAACACTGGATCCATTCCACATGCAATTCCTCAAGGCTGGTATTTCTTTGTCAGTATACTGAAGGGATTGTTCTTGAAGGGGAAACATTTTACTGTTCAGCCACCAGAAGGTGCCAGTCCACCTGCTATAGCAGCCAGTCAGGATCTCTGTCCTTGAATGGGTTGTGTTTAACACTGCAGAGTGAATGTTCTCGGCTGCAGGGATAGCATTACAAACATCCTCAGATATGAACTCACTATAGACAGAGATGCAACACGTTTTCCATTGGCTTGTACAGAACATGCAGCACCGTTTCCAATCGGGGGGAAAAACACTTCTGTATGCTTCAGTCTCGAAGAAACCTGGTATTACTCTGGTGATAGTACCTATTAGGGCCTACCTATAATCATAGCCACATATACCCTATATTATCATGGGGATTATGGCTACAGCAGTTCAATCACATGTGCTTATATTTGACAGTTTGACAGACACAATCCTCAAATTATAGGCTCGACTGTATGTTCTGAAAATCACACATTGTCATTCTAACGGTGGTGGTTGAGCCATTGATAAAGGGATGTTTCATCATAATGACAGTTATGTGTGAGAGTGCATTAATGGAATACTTGTTATTTAATGCGAGTCAGTGAGTCACCACTTGTTGGCGGGACAGTATAGCACAGTGTTGTGCTAATGTGCTAACACGCTAGAGGGGTTGTAGAGAGACAACAATGTCATGTGTGTGTATTACACGCCTGTGGGCCCCGCGGTATTTTTACATGCTGACAGGTCGGCTCATGGCTACTCCCCGCTTTAATAATAGTTTGGGAGAATTCTCGGTTCAATTGTCACAACACCTGCACCTTACTCTTAATAAATATTACCTCCTTAAACAGTTCTCATATTTCTGAGGATGTATTTTTTTCCGAGAGATATTTTTCTCCTATTTCTCTATTATTTATTTCCGCCTTCTTTAAGATGTAACTGTACCCAGCCAACAACACGCTCCAGTGTTTCTGTAATGAGCCATAGTGGAGTTGAAAAGCGTGAAACCAACGGGGACATGATGGTTATATTTGCTGCCTCACCTCCGTGTGGTCCCACACAGGATTTGTTATTTCTGCTCTACGCATCCCTAGCAACAGAATAAATAGATGTTTTATGATCACGTCAAGTCTTTTTCCCATAGTGATTACAAAATGGTAGCCATTGTAAATCTTAGAAACAAATCACTCCTTGTTTCGTGAAAGAACTTTGATCACAAACTGGCCATAGGACTTTGTTACTCTTGCTCAGTGCATGTTTTATTAATTTACAGTTTGTTTGATTTTATATAGTTTATATATAGTTGATTACAATGTATTTATTACATTTTATTGATTTCAATATACAAAGAGTGAATTAGTCTAATGCAGTGTGCTTTAATTACAATTCTTTAGCTGTTATCCAGTTGTACACATTGGTGTATCCTCATGGATACAATGCATCCATAACCCTAACCCAGGATATGGATGGTTACATAGATAGATAGATAGATAGATAGATAGATAGATAGATAGATAGATAGATAGATAGATAGATAGATAGATAGATAGATAGAGAAGAAAGTGAAGTCTTTCCCATTCCCTTGTGGTTGAGCTTTATACCACAGATTACACAAACAACAACAACACCTGGCATCAGTTAGGTAGTTAACTACCTAACTTGTTGATGTCACACACATTCAACTGAAAAGCAAGCGCACCACAGCGGAAAGAGGCAACGGTTCGTCAGTTAGCACCAGGTTCCGTCTGGCCGGCACCTGGACAACACAGCAGAGGTCAGTGCCTATAGCGAGGATGTCTTGTGGGGCCCAGTCCTGATTGGTCCCCAGCAAGGCCTCATGGGTAAATAAACCATGTCTGACCGCCGGGCCGCCAGCAGCTGGGAGTTCCGACCTCACTGCTCTGCACACTGCCCCCCACCCCCCCCCCACAGCCCCCCCATCCACAAAGGGTGTCGCATCTGGGTGGCCCAGCAGAATACAAGGGGGACACCACCCCCCCCCCACCCCCCCCCCCCTGTCTCTTCAGGAAAGTCTTCACTCAGCATGACACACACACATGTATAACAATGTAGTTCCAATGCAGACTCCGAACTCCTATGCAAATGTTTTTGCCGTGTTTGAAACATGAGCTTAATGAATCCTTCATTATGCACGTCTCGGTTAGCTCTCTCTCTTTCTCTAGCTTTAATGAAACAGCTTGAGGAACGAAAATATTTCTTCTTATTTTATCATCCGGCATTATTCTACAAACCGCCAGACTATTTTCTTTTCTGGCCATGTCCAAGGTTGTTCCAGGTAAGGAGGCAAATTGTGGTTGGAATTGATTTATTTTGAATAAGACTAAATGGTATTTCTGTATGCGGTCGGTGCACAGTTACTTCCTCCCTCTCTCTCTCTCTCTCTCTCTCTCTCTCTCTCTCTCTCTTTTATATACATAATACACTGTATATATCTGTCTCTCTCTGTTTCGTCGCCTCTCTCTCTTTCACTCTCTCCCCTTCTCTCTCTCTCATTCTCTCACATGTCTTTCACCTTTGTCTGTCCCTTTCTCTCTCTTACCTTTGTCTCTCACCTTTTCTCTCTCTCACCTCTTTCTATAGCCCTCTCTACCTCGCTCTTCACTACACTCTATACCAATATCTCTCTCTCGCTCCCTCGTTCTCTCTCCCCCTCTATATCAATCTATATCTCTCCTGTTGCATCTCGCTGCGCACACAATTTCACTTCTCTCCCACCTTTATCCCTCTTTTGATGTTCCCTTTGTCTTTCCGTTGAACCTGCCCTCTGTTGTCTTCCTGTAACTCTGCAGCTTGCGCTCTCTCTCTCTCTCTCTCTCTCTCTCTCTCTCTCTCTCTCTCTCTCTCTGTCTCTCTCTCTCGCTCTGTCTCTCTCTCTGTCTCTCTCTCTCTTCTCCCTCTCTCTATATCTCTGTCTCTTGCTCTCTCTCTCTCTCTGTCTCTCTCTCTTTCCTCTCTCTGTCTCTCTGTCTCCCTATCTCTTTCTGTCTCGCTCGCTCTTCTCTCTTCTCACTCTCTCTCTCTATCTCAGTCTCTCCCTCTCTCTCTCTCTCTCTCTCTGTCTCTCCTTCTATCTGTCTCTTTTTCCTCTCTCTGTCTCCCTCTCTCTTGGTCTTTCTCTGTCTCTCTCTCTTGTTTTGTTCCATGGTGTTTGCGTGTTGATGGTTTCTATATGTAATGAGAGCGGTTTGAGGCTGGGTCTGGGAGCACTCAGCCGAGTACTACTGGGAACCAGACGCACCACTAGACAGGTAGTACTGGTTGGCCAACGCACCACATCAGCCATTTTAGTGTTGAAACCCCCAGTTCCTGTTCTGGTCTCCCATTAGGTTAGGCCTGACCACATCAGCGGACGGGACTACATTCCATGTGTGTTTGTGTGTGTGTGTGCGTGTGTGTGTGTGTGTGTGTGCGTGTGTGTGCGCGTGTGTGTCCGTGTGTGTGCGCGTGAGTGTGTGTCGACATCACTCATTCTGGTCGGTCATATGTGCTTTCCGCATGTCCCGGGTCTATGTGGACTGTATCCTGTCGCAGAGAGTGTGTTTTCTTCAACCAAACACACACAAACCTGCATGCTGCTTGAAATAAACAATGTTGGACGTCAGCACTGAAATGGAAGAATACAAAAGCAAAGCGAGAAAATGGAAAGCCAAACAAACAAACAAAAGTTAACTCGAGTGATTCCATGAGGCCAGAAAACGTGTTGTTTTGGTTGATGATCTGAGCGGCAGGACCTCGCAAACAGGCAGGCGCTAGTGGGTTACATGAAATGTTGAATAGGTTGAAGCGCAAGACACCGCCTGCTGTCATAGGCTGCAATTCTAACGCAAACGACTTCCTCCTCAGGAAAAATCTAATTAAACAACCCATCTGTGTGATTTCTCAACCACCAGTTCACATTACAATGTTGTTGTAATTTTGAGGTTGGAACAAAGATTCTATTTCTACATTTACTACACATTTTTGGATTCTCACAATCCAATAAGAATACCAATAATGTCGTTGGTTAAACCCACACAATGAAATGTCAATATTGGTATCAGCTGCTAGGAGTTAGTTAGAGTTAGTTAACTCAGTCATTACCTTTCAGACTTGGCCCGAACGCGCGTGAGAATGAGGTCTAGTACAGAGATGCTGGTACGTGGAGCATTTCATGTGGTCGGATGTGGAGCGTGATAGAGTTGTTTTTATGAGGTGAAAATATACTCCTCAATGTAAACTGAGGACATTAATGTGGGTGCATGACATGTGGATATTCCTTTTCCGTAAGATGCATTTTCTCCCTGTCACAACATGAGGCTTTGCAGTCAGACCAAACAAAACAGAAACCATTATCACACACACGCACACTCACACACACATGCACACACACACACACACGAGTGGCCTGGTGCGTACAGTAGGATAACAATTTAACAAACACACACACGCACACACATGTGCACGCACAAACAAATGCACTCACACATACATATCCATCCATGCACACAAACACACACACACACACACACACACAAACACACACACACTCACACACACACACTCTCTCTCACTCACACACACACACACAACACACACACACACACAGGCAGAGTAACCTTATATAGGTTAACCTAACCTCCATATTAAACACTTAAGTGAGGTTGCCTCATTTGGCCCCAGTTCTTTGATGTTCCAGCAGGGCAGGGCCGTCTCTCCATAGTGTCCTGAGAGTCAGGGGCCACGGGCCTCTCTGCCCTCATCACTTGTCTCCTGACCCACGCAGCTGCCGGCTGTAAAAGAGGCTTTTACTGCAGGTCCACTCCCACCGGCAAGAGATGGGGATCTCAGTCATAACACACAGAAATGTAACGTCATTTCCGAACAAGATGTATTCTCTTCAGGAGGTGAGAACTGTGTGTGTGTGTGTGTGTGTGTGTGTGTGTGTGTGTGGTATATGCGTGTGATTGTGTGAGAGAGTGTGATTCTGTGAGAGAGTGTGTATGTGTGTGTGTGTGTGTGTGTGTGTGTGTGTGTGTGTGTGTGTGTGTGTGTGTGTGTGTGTGTGTGTGTGTGTGTGGTGTGTGTGTGTGTGTGTGAGAGAGAGAGAGCGCATGCCTTTGTGTATGAGCGTGCATGCATGCATGTGTGTGCGACGAGGCCTGGATACATTACAGGCTTCATTGACCATTTTAGCTTTATTAGCTTAGCGCTGTCTCCTTCGTAAAGCACTAGGTTATTGCCAGTCATCATTCATCCTGCTGTCTCACATATATCACCACGTGTGTGTTTGGGGGTCCTGTGTTGTCAGATGTGGCGTCTATGGCTGTCCTAATCTTTGTCATGCCAGCCATCTTGTCTGACAGACTCTGCTGAGACGTATCCCTTTAAAAAATGAAATAAAGATCAAATATACTTTGCTTACTTTCCTGAACAGTTATGGTCTACCACAGTCACACACGTTCACACACGCGCGCACACACACACGCACACACACACACACACACACAGTCTCTTTGATAACCTCAAACCTTACCATTTCCTTCAAAAGAGTTGTAATCTACCGCTGCAATCTGGCCCACCACTGTAATTTACAGAATCTATAGGGTGAGCAGTGGCTGAGAGTTTAGAGGAGAGGAGGGGCGGGGGGGAGGGGGGGGGGGGGGTAATATGCACTAACCACTGTAATGCACTTTTGCTGCCAGATGCACAAATGAAGGGGTAAAAACTTGGTGGGTTTCCACACATTCTGCAAAGTCAAAATACTTCCAGGAAGCAATCTTTTGGGATTTTTTTTTTTTCTTTCTAATTGACATCTCACCCGGATACCGTTGTTGACACAGTTTACTTTAGAGAAGCTTCTCATATGGACCCATGGTCAACAACTCAACATGGATTAGTTTCACAAACTTTGAAGCTGCTTTTTTCTTGACATGGGCAAGTTTCTTTTGTAATCCACTTCTGTTGTTCATGTATTGTTCATGATGCCAAATCCTATCCTTTTGACATAATGAACAGTACAGTTTCATTATTGCCAGGAAAGAGTATGACATTGGTGAACACAAATACAGAAATGGACCAAAAATCTTTCTGTTGGCAGAAGGAAAAAGACCCAGTTTTTTTTACACTGTTGACTTCCTCTGTTGGTGGAACATTCAGCAAAACAAATAAACAAAACCTTGCCATCAGTTATTTTTTGACAACTTTCTAACTTCCAACCTACTTTCTTTAATTTAGTGTCCTTTTCAATTCCAGTACACATTGTTTTGTGAGATGAAACATGGGAGAGACGAAATCTGAACGAGTAGTGAACCAATAGTAACAATTCTCCAACACGCTCAACATCCTTTAAACATTTTTAACAATTTTAAACTCATAAATAACCCCAGACAGATACCAAACAGATTTTAGCTGGCAACAAAACCACAACATGCAAGAACAACAACACCAACCACCACACTATCTTTGCCCCCTGGCCCCAAGTCACAGCCGTGTTCCATCGTGACGAAAGGTAAGTCTCCTTCGCATAGGAACTCCTCAGCACGTCAACAGACCGAAAACCACATAAAGATCCTTTCTAGTTAGATTGATAATCCACGATGGCGACCCAAGCCAACCGCAGCAGTATTTACACTTGTCTCCAGACCAGACCAAACCGACTTACAGTAAGCGCCATGAGGCCTTTCTCTCGTCGGCAAGACGCCTCTAATGAACAAACGAACCGCCTCCTTGTCTCCACACGTTTTTCCACACTCTTGTACGTCGACGCCGTTTTGTTTTGTTTGGGTTTTTTTTTTATGCAGTGGTTTTCTTTTTCTGTCCAGTTTCATGTTTGGTTTACATGTGGTGTGGGCCCGGCCGCATCGTGGGGGGTACGGAGGGGTGCTGGGGGGTGCTTTTGCTGTTGTTGCCATGGTTTTTTTACTAGCGTTCTTGATTAGACGCATGTGAGTAGCAGCGGCAGCAGCAGCAGCAGCAGCAGTAGCAGTGAAGCTCGCCTTCCCGTGTTGGCAGTGATTGAGCTGCTGGCCAGGACGGGATGAGATGAGAGATCTACAGGAACGCTGGGAGTTACAGCTTCCCTCCTCCGGGGGCCAGTTGCCTTACATCAGGAGCGCAGGTTCCTGCCGTCTTCCTCGCCTCGCAGCAACGACCCCGCGGGCGAGTGTTACCGTATTTAAAGAGCACGAGAGAGATGAAGAAGAAGAAGAAGAAGAAGAAAAAAAAAATTCTTCTCCTGGCACTCTCCACTACCTCACAGAAGAAAAATGCTTTCTGTTTTTTTGTTACTTGCCACAGAGGAACAGCCAAGCGGACTTGGTGAGCGAGGGCGAAAATATTGGGGTCTCTGCTCAAACGCAAAGAATGGAAAAGAGGGGAAGAAGTTGGACGTAAAAGAAACATTGTACCATGAAATGTAGAACACATCATGAGCCAATCATCACTCTATCCCAACTATATAGACCATTCCCTCTCTATCCCTCCCTCTCTTACCACTCCCAATCACTCTTTCTTTCCCTCTCAGACTCTGTCCCTCTCTCTCTCTCCCTCTCTCTCTCTCTCTCTCTCTCTCTCTCTCTCTCTCTCTCTCTCTCTCTCTCTCTCTCTCTCTCTCTCTCTCTCCGTCTCTCTTTCCTCTCTCTCTCTCTCTCTCTGTCTCTGTCTCTCTGTCTCTCTCCTCTGTGTCTTCATGGTGCTCAGTCGGCCACTGCTACCGATCATTGCTCAGTCTCCTCCTCTCTCTTCTCCTCTTCTCTCTCTCTTTCTCTCTCACCAACACACCACACCTCGTCTCATCTTCCCTCTCTTCTCTTCTCTATCTATTCTTCTCTCCTCTCTCTCTCTCCTTCTATGTCCATTCTCACTCTTCTGCTTCCTTACTCTTCCTCGTGTTCTCTTGCCTTTACTTCTATCACCCTCCCTCTCCCTCCTGCCCTCAACCTCTCCCTCCCCGCCACTTCAACCTTCTCCCTCCATCTTCTCTCCTT
>PIJE02000281.1:80179-205179 GCA_002895965.2 Coryphaenoides rupestris | reverse complement strand
TGTGTGTGTGTGTGTGTGTGTGTGTGTGTGTGTGTGCATGTGTGTGTGTTTTGTGGTCATCTACTTTCTACCTATTGAATGTGTTCATGTGAATGTGTGTGCGTGTGTGCGTATGTGTGTGTGAGTTTGCATGTGTGTGTGTGTGTGTGTGTGTGTGTGTGTGTGTGTCTATGAGCGTGTGCTTGGGTTTTGTGGTCATCTACGTTCTACCTATGGAAAGTGTTCATGTGAATGTGTGTGCATTTGTGTGTATGTGTGTGTGTGTGTGTGTGTGTGTGTGTGTGTGACTGTGTGTGTGCATGTGTGCAGGTTTTGTGATCATTTACTTTCTAGCTGTGGAAAGTGTTCATGTGAATGTGTGTGTGTGTGTGTGTGTGTGTGTGTGCATGCAGGTTTTGTGGTCATATACTTTCTACCTATGGAAAGCCAGACAGAACACATTATCCTTAAATTGTGTGCTCGCTCACATTGGTGTGTGTGTGTGTGTGTGTGTGTGTGGTTGGATGTGTTTGTTTTACTCTACATACGTGTCTTGTGTGTCTCTGCTTTATGTGGTGTTTCCTGTATTTATTTACGTGTGTGTTTGTGTGTGTGTGTGTGTGTGTGTGTGTGTGTGTGTTTCCGTGGCCCGTGCAGCGCTCTACGAGCGGGAGAAGGAGCCGGCCTATTGGGACACTCAGGCCCGCAACACACTGGCCGCCGCCCTGAAGCTCCGCCCCCGCGAACACCGGGCCAAGAACCTCATCCTCTTCCTGGGAGACGGTAGGTTGCCATGGCAGTGGGCAGATGCTTTTGTCCAAAGGAAACAAGGGTGAGGGTGTTTGGAGTTCCCAGCCGAGAGGTGGTAGGTTCGATCTTCAATGTCTGTAGCCTGACTTGTTGCATCCGTCCCTGACCAAGATGCCTAAACCCTGGTTGTTACCTGGAAAAGTGAGTTCACTGCAAGTCACATCTGAGTCAAGGGTAATAGTAAGATGTAAATGGATTGCATTCATACAGAGCTTTTATCCAAAGAGCTTTACAGTTGCCGCTCATACACCAATGGCGGTGTCAACCAACACATCAGGAGCAGTTAAGGTTAGGTGTCTTGCTCAGGGACACCTCGGCTATGCGCTCCAACACTAGGCGGAGCTCAGGGATCGAACCAGCAACCTTCCGTTTGCTAGACAACCGCTCTTACCTCCTACCTCTAACCCTACCCTCAAATGTAGATGTGTAACCATGAGTAAAGAGCAGGAATTAGGGAATCCAGCTCAAGAATGTGGACTGGCCCCACAGTATCTGTCCGACCTCCTGCACCTGTACGTACCACCACGGTCTCTGAGGTCGGCGGACCACTCTGTCCTCACTGTCCCCAAGGCTAGACTGAAACAGAGGGGGGACGGGGCTTTCGCCGTCGTGGCCCCCAAACTCTGGAACGAGTTGCCTTTGCACATCAGGCTTGACCCCCACACTGCCCATTTTCAAGTCCCACCTCAAAACGCATCTATTTTCCCTGCCGTTTTAGTACCACGTATTTTAGTTGTATAACTTCTCTTAAATTATTTATTTTCTTTGTTCTTGATTTGTTTTGTTACTGTTTTTATTGTGTTTTTCAAATTGTGTTTGACTCAATGTAAAGCACTTTGGGTCAACTTTGTTGTTTTTAATGTGCTATATAAATAAAGTTGGATTTTTTTTTTTGAAGAATATAGCCTACAGGTAGAATGCGGATATTGGTATTCTGTAAATGTATTCGAACCCACAACCTTTTGGCTAGGACTCAAACCATTGTATTTATGATGATGTCATTATAATGAACATAATCTATTTTCATGTATGATCTGCCCCATGGACAGCAGATGTCATCTCGCCTCGCCAGCTAGCTCTGACACATGTACAGGAATGTTCTTAATACGTGGCCCGATGAACCACGAGACTATCTTAACCCGGGTGTCTGAACAAACAGCTCGTACCTCCTGGAGAGTAAGAACGACCTTTTAGCAAAACAGCAGAAAACTCTCAGCAGGGGGGGGGGGGGGGGCAGAACTCCTATAGCAGTTTTCCGATCATTTTCCTCAACTGGGGGAAGATAGCGTAACGTTTCCAGGATCTGTCCGCAATGCTAGGACTTCTCTGGCAATTAGCAGGAGTTTCCATCTGGGTCCGAATTGATCTAAAAAGGAACTTTGGCAAGTAGTTGTCACTCTGGGGTAGTATTTCAACGGGTAAGGTTAGAGGGTAACATTTGATCTGGGGAGGGGGTGCTGTTTAACCGAGCAGAGATTTAAGAGATGTTCTCAGTGCCAGCCAAGCTCTGCTCTTAATCAGACGTAGTCAGCTGCACACGTGTGGGTGGTCCGTGTTTTCCGTACGCGCAACACAGGCGTCTCTCGCAGTGTTGTTTAACAAGGAGGCGAACGTAAAACATCTATTCAGAGAAAAAAGGTTTTTGTTCAGCAAACAATTTATTTTGCGTGTCTGGTTATGCAAACAATGCAGATATAGTCGGGTGAAATTCGTAAAACTAATATATTTATAAAGATCATGCTTGCGGGACAGTATTTGTTAAAGCATGTGTGGCCATATGTCTGTACACGCACCATATTGGCTGTATTTGTAAAACATAACAAAAAAAATACATATGAAACATACTGTATATATGCATACATACATTCAAGTATTTTCATAAGATATGATTCACGTGTTGTGTCTTTAATCCTATTTTTTTCCACGGCTACATTAAACAAGCAGTAGATTCTATGTTATTCTATGTGAAAACAGCCAGACTGCATTAGAACAAAGGTAGCACTAAACAACAACATGTTGTGTGGTTCTTCTGTGAGTCACCTTCTCACTCGCCTTCTCATTGGTCCACGGGCAGGGATGGGCGTGTCCACCGTGACAGCAGCTCGTATCCTGAAGGGGCAGATGGAGGGCAGGTCAGGGGAGGAGACGGTGCTGGCCATGGACAGCTTCCCCTACCTGGCTCTGTCTAAGGTACGGTACTGACGCTGTCCCCATTGCTAGCCATCGTTGCTAATGTTGTTTTTGTTTATTTTACTTTATGCAATCAATAATAATGATAATAGTAATAATAATACCAAATGTATTGTACAATATTTGCTCAACATTCTGTTAAATTCAGGCAGTACACATTTGCACACACACGCACATGCACACACACACGCACTGCACACACACACACACACACACACACAAACACACACAGACACACACACACACACATATGTGCACAAACACCCTCTTGCATGCTCACATATTCACACACCCAAACAAACGTGATAATTTATGCTTGGGGGGCAGTCTGGCGTTAATTATGGAAGAAAAAAAGTTACATTCTGACACAGTTAGATTGTGTGTGTGTGTGTGTGTGTGTGAGAGTGTGTGTGTGTGTGCGTGTGTGTGTGTGTGTGTGTGTGTGTGTGCGTGTGTGTGTGGGTGGAGTGAGTGATGTGTTTGAAAGAGAATCAATCACAGCATTGACTGCATGTGTGAGCATGCAAGAGAGTTGCACATCTGTCCCTGTCACATGAGTGATGTGCTCCACAGAAAAGCATCTGACCCCTATGCCCCCACCTCACCCCCACACTCCGCCCCCCCCCCCCCCCCCCCCTCTAAAACCCAGAGCCGGGCCTAGTGCACATTCATATTTCTATCTATTGCCAACGGCGTCATCGTAATGGCCGTTATAACCGCTCGCACGTATTGTCTTTCGCGGCGGTCAACGGCATGCAGCCAAACCTTGGTTTTAGTTGAATTCCATTGTCGTCCAAAGGGCACGTTAAAACCAAGTCACAGAGAGAGGGCCTCCTCTTTTCTCCCTGCTCAGCAGAATACAGCGTGATGGTTTGATACGATACGCCCCGTCGTACTTCTTACCCATCTGTGGCAATCGACACTGGGACCACGCGAGTAAACAAAACACAAACCGCTTTAGAGGGGGAAAACCGTTCCTACTTTTAATCGTTTCATTGGGAATGCCGACGGAAAAGTAAAGCGCAGCATTCATGCCTCGAGGTTATCCTTCAAGTCAAGGGGGGGGGTTGTAGGAGGTGTATTGTACTTTCAATTTTAAAGGGAAAAAAAGCATGCTTTTACTTTGAAAGAAAGAAAATCATGCTTTTATTTCGGGGGGGGAAAAGCCTGAAAAATGGGAGGATTTGCATGCTTTGTTCTCCCGACAAGTTCCATCTAGTCTCATTTCAGCCGAGCGGAGGTTGAGTGCACCCCTGCTTCACGTGGGACCAGACACATGGGTGTTTAGAAAGGATTAGCATAAGTCAACATCTCCAATGAAAACACTGACAGGCAGGAAACTGCTGAAATGACACACATACTACGCCAGGTAAACCCCATCCGATGTTTATTAAGTTCAGCTAAGTGATGGATGATTTGGAAGGCATTTCGAATATTCAAACGTGACCCATTGTTCAAACCACATTCTGAATAGTCGACTCAGACAGTTCAGTTTTGGTTTCAGGTGGTCGTCACTCGGTAATAACAAGCTCGCTTGAAAAACTTCTGTCTGGCTATTTTGCCGACTTCTGTGTCCATGACAACGGATGTAAACACAGAGTACAGTAAACAAAGTGCAAGGCATTACCACTAATGTAATTACACAGTTGTTTGAAGTGATTGCGTTGCGTGTCATTTTCCACCCTGCTAACAGCGGCTCGGTCAACTAGAAGGGAAACTCAAAGACTTTGTGTTGTATCTCTCCCTGTCTTAAAAGCCCTTTATGTTACTACACAATAGTTTATGTGATTCTTTTGCTTGCACTGTAAGCATCCAGTGCACTGTCATGGGTTAAAACTAGTTTATTTATTTGATTTCAAGTGTCTCTTTTCACTTAAATATAACTCTATATATTGAGCTATCTTATGATATTTTCAAATGTCCCTCTCTCTCTCTCTCACCTTGTCTCTGTCTCTCTCTCTTTCTGTCTCTCTCCCTCCCTATCTCTCTCTCTCTCTCTCTCTCTCTCTCTCTCTGTCTCTGTCTCTCTCACCCTCTCTCTGTCTCTCCCTCCTTCTCTCTGTCTCTCTCTCTCTCTCTCTCTCTCTCTCCCTCCCTATCTCTCTCTCTCTCTCTCTCTCTCTCTGCTACAGACCTACAGTGTGGACAAACAGGTAGCCGACAGCGCGAGCACGGCGACGGCCTACCACTGTGGGGTGAAGGCTAACGCTAAGACGGTGGGCCTCAGTGCTAAGGCGGTGGCCTACGAGTGCAACACCACCTTTGGCAACGAGGTGTACTCTGTGCTGCGGCGGGCCAAAGCACAAGGTGAGCACGGTTAACCTTACAGCCAGGGGTCGATTTTCCCGTCTCTCTCGTGACACTTGGAGGTTGTACACGAGAAACGAATGCCTGTGCTTGGTTGTGATGGGGCGGACTGGTCTCAGCACGAGTCGAAAGGCAAAACAGGCCATTGGATAAACCGACGGCTGGCTGTAATCACAAATCTGAATGCAAACGGAAGTGAGGGAGCTAAACCGATAAAGGCAGCGCATGGGGTCAGACTACATTAGAGAGCCGATGCCCAGATACATGTATCGACAGAAGTGCACGCAAATATTCTTCAAAATCAAGTTCTTCAGAAGCAAACCCCAATCAAATCTACGCATGCCGACATGAGACGTAGCGGGTGCGTTCCAATAGTTGGACCCTGCTCCGCTCCTATCACTCACCACTAACTACAATGACAGCTAACCGCGAGTGGTTGGGTGGAGTGAATGAGCAACGTAGGAACGAGGGCGGGCCACATTGCTGTGAACTGCAAAGCCCAAATTTCCCTCGTGGGATTAATAAATTACGTTTTATCTTATCTCATCGAGCATGCTGTTAGCTCTCCGCTGGCTATTATGACGTTCAGGGTTGTGTCCCAACTGCCAGGAGGCTGCCAGGCAATACCCTTGAGTCCTAACTAGGGACTTGCCTTTTTACCTGTTACTTGGTTTTAACTCAGCAAAGTCTAGGTAAAGTTAAGGCAAGATAAGATAAGATATAACTTTAATCATCGCGAAGGAAATTCTTGTCCAAATAACTTGGCTTACTACTTAACGAACAATAAATCTAGAAAGAAGTCGATAAATATAGAAGTAGATCAGCTTGTTTAGAAGTAGATCAGCTTGTTTAGAAGTAGATCAGCTTGTTTAGAAGTAGATCAGCTTGTTTAGAAGTTGACAACTAAACAAGCTGCGACAGCACAGCCTTATGAGACGTTACTGACATGTCATTAGCACACGTGATTCGATGTTAATTATCTACGTACCTCGAGCTGTAAATCTCCCTGGTTCCACCGTAATTAGTGCAACACGATCGCTGTCTGCCCAATATAAAACAACAATCTGAACTTGAATGGGGTCAAACTGCAGTCATATATCTTATGAAAAGTCATATATCACTCTCTTTATATTACAGCCGATTAGCAAATGTGTGTTTGTGTGTGTGTGTGTGTGCCTGATAGTAAATGCTTTAATGTTACACGTGGATGTATTGACAGGACTGTGTGCACGTACCTGTGCCATTACACCTGCACTTCATGTTTTGTTCAGGAGTCTGACACTATCCGAACGTAAAAAACTAATATAAGATTTGTAAGCGCAATATGAGCAAATGGAAAATGTTATGCGCTTACTCTGAATGCAGTAGCTGTGACTTATCACGTTTGTGCTTCTGGATGTCTGTACAAATTGTACAGCACAAACGTGACATTGACATTGTGTACATTGTGTCTGTACAAATCGTCACAAATTGTTCACGGCCGTCTTCTGAAGCTGTACTGTCTTTGCATGACTACACCTTGTCACCAAACGTGGAAGTCACTCTTCTGAAATGACGAGTAAAATGTAAATATAAATATCTATGTTTGTGTGTGTGTGTGTGTGTGTGTGTGTGTGTGTGTGTGTGTGTGCGTGTGCGTGTGTGTGTTGCTTGTGGAGGCCTATTTACCAGAACACACAAGAATCGAAAAAGAAATACGTCTCTGTCAACTTCACCTCTGTGTGTGTGTGTGTGTGTGTGTGTGTGTGTGTGTGTGTGTGTGTGTGTGTGTGTGCGTGCGTGTGCGTGTGTGTGTGTGTGTGCGTTCCTCAGGTAAGTCGGTGGGCATCGTGACCACGACGCGCGTCCAGCACGCCTCCCCGGCGGCGGCCTACGCGCACTCGGTGAGCCGCAGCTGGTACAGCGACGGCGACCTGCCCGCCAGCGCGCGTCGCCACGGCTGCGTGGACATCGCCACGCAGATGGTCACCAACGTGGACATCGACGTACGCTCGCACCACGTGTCTTTCAATTTGTCCACATTGAATTAGGTTGTGGTGGACGAATAGATTTTTTTTAAACTAAATAAATATATTTTTTTACTAAATATATCGTACCTGTTTTTCTATTGGGCTTATACACTGTACATGTATTATTCCATTTTATGTTTTTATTCTTATGTAGTTCTTATCTTATCTATCTTATCTTATGATTTGAGATTCTGAGACAGACCCATCATCACCCAACATCAATTTTGGGTCCGTTCGATGTAGGTATGGTTTGGCAGTGCACCAGTATGAGCACAACTAGTCCAGTAAATATACATGGACCATGCTGGTGCTGAGATAGACGTGAATAAAACCTCTGTGATCTTGTCTCTTAATAGTAACAAATAGAGTCCTTTCTCCTTTTCCCCAACTACTATGATTCTCATTTAGCTATTTCACGAATATCGCCACAGATATTCGAATATTGATTTAATATCTATTTCTCATTCCTGCTGGTCTTTTTTTACTGTAAGTATTATGATTCTGATCCCTCCAATTCATGTTATCTGTGGTATTCCTTTGCACATTCTGCTGAGCAATCGCCACTTTTCATTTCACTGCATATGCTGTATGTGTATGTGACAAAATAAGCTCTTGAATCTTGAATCCAATACTATTCCATCTCCATGATAGGTGATCCTGGGTGGAGGCAGGATGTACATGACACCCAAGGGGACCCCAGATCCTGAGTACCCCACCTCCAGCTCCCGCAAGGGGGACCGCGAGGACAAGAAGAACCTCATCGAGCAGTGGCTGAAGGCCAAGCCAGTAAGACACACTTTGCTTTCCTTCCTCTCGATCCAGGAGCTCATAGATGGTGATAACATTCCATAAAATGTAACAAACCCTCTATTTAGTTTTTTGACCAAACATTTGAATAGGTAGTAAGGAAGATGAATATTTACATTTTTAAACCGGGAGAGGATTAGTTGAGTCGAGTTTACTTTCATTTACTTGGTTTAGACTATGAGGTATTCTACTTATAGTATAGTATGGTAAGGTAGTATGGTATGGTATAGTTAAGTTCAGTTTAGTTTAATATAATTTGTCGTAATGACTATGTGTAGTGTGTGTGGTTGGTGTCTGGTTTAAACAGCCTCACCTGACCCAGTTAGAGTCTGGGGTTGGGTGAGGCTGCCGGCGTCTATTGAAGATAGCCCCGCATTGGGTTCCAGTGTAGCCACTTCACTGCTACACAATTATGTGTATATCACAGAGATTGTAGACTTAATGATATAGAATTAATGAATGACAGAGCAGATACCTAGCTAACATGTTAGAGAGACACAGAGAGACAGAGAGAGAGAGAGAGAGAGAGAGTGTGTGTGTGGTGATGGCTGGTTTAACCTGTGTTCACTGATTAGTCTTTGCACCTCAGGTGTGCAGCCTCACGCGACCCCAGACTCTAACTGGGCCAGGTGAGGTTGCTTAAACCAGCCAACGAACACACACACACTCCACAGACTATAATAAAGCATTGTGGGGGTGGTGCCGGACTGATTGGGGGATGAGTCACACGTGGGGCGAATGCGTGGCTCAGAGCAAGGCGTGTGCGATAACGCCAATTATCATTATAACAGGCATCGACCTGTTTGTGTTTCAGAAAAAGAAGTCCCACTATGTTTGGCACAAGACGCAGTTTGACGAAGTCAACGTGAAAACTACAGACCGACTCATGGGTTGGTGTTACACAAACAAGGCCTTGATATATACTGTATACATATATACACTGTACACACATCAACAAGTCACAACACAAGATAACACAAACTCTAAAATAGAGTCTGATAAGATAATCCACACTGTACGTAGTAAAACACACTGTTCCAATACTAAATCCGGGGGCAGAATGTTTTCAAGCCAACAAATGATCCTTCGTTGTAATAAAACCCATGTGTCATGTGCCCATTTGAGACGTGTCCGATCGAATCATGCCTGTTTGAGACGGGCCGACTGAATAATCTTTAGTATCGCTGCTTGCAGCTTTCTCACTAATGTGCTTTCTCACTTCCTCAATTATAGTTCGATCACATCAATGGTTAGATAGCACACACACACACACACACACACACACACACACACACACACACACACACACACACACACACACACTGGCCCTTCCATATCAGGCGCCTGAATGTGTCTTACATTATATCTAGTGTCTCCGTGGTTATGGCACCTTATCTATTCATGGCTTGATAAGGTACCGTGGAAAAAATGTGTTTCATCAAGTGCCATCAAGGTTAATAACACAAAATAAAAATTTCAGATAGCTTAATTGTAACTTAATTATAACGATAATAAGAACATAAGAGCACCGACTTACCCTAACGTTCGTTCCTAAACATCTCAATTTAATGAAATCTCTCTTTCCTTTTCATTTTGTGTTTTGCGTCTCCCTCCATCTACCCTTTTCTCCCGCTCCTGCTCCATCGCCGCCACCACACCAGGCCTGTTTGAGCCCAAGGACATGCGGTTCGAGGTGTTCCGGAACGCCACGCGCGACCCTTCCATCGTGGAGATGACGGAGAAGGCCATCCAGATCCTGAGCAGGAACCCCCGCGGATACTTCCTGTTTGTGGAAGATGAGTTTGGGTCGCGGGGCCTGTGTTCAGACGGCGGGGCTGGCTGTGTTCATGCCTTCCACTGCTGGCTGTAGTGGTGCTGAGAGAGTGGTGGTGGACAAAAGGAAAAAAATATCTAACCGTCCCTGTTGTGTTGCTTTGTTGTTGGTTTTCTAGCGCTAATGTGTGCCAAATGTGCCATTGTACACAAAATGCTATTTGGGGACTTGAACAGAAAACACCTGGTGTCGGTCACATATAATTAATGGAACCCTGCTGTTTTCTTGAATATATAATATTCTGCCCTGAATAACAATATGTTAATTATTATAGGTCTATTGTTAGCCATATAATATATTTGTACAAAAAATCCATCCGCCAGTATTTTCCGGTGAAATTACATTTGTGTCAGTCAGCATGGTGGGAGCTTGGAAGATATCTATAGACTTTATGCATCTGATAGATCACAGAAATATATATATATATATACTACTCTATCCTTCCCCCTGCCTAATGTTCTCTAATGTATCTCTAATTGGCTGTGGTCTAATTGGCTGTGTTGGACCTGTTCAATTACGAGGGAGAATCGACCACGGCCACCACGACGGCGTTGCCAAGCTGGCGCTGACCGAGGCGGTGATGTTCGACCGCGCCATCCAGCGGTCCTCACGGCTCACCCGGGAGTCGGACACGCTGACCGTGGTGACCGCAGACCACTCCCACGTCTTCACGTTCGGCGGGAACACCCCCCGAGGGAACTCCATCTTTGGTACGAGCCGTGGTTCCATTCAAAGTAGAGTATAGCGTGGTAAAGCATAGAGGGCTGTATATATCAATGAGGCATATAAATATATAATCAGCATTTAACCATCTTAATTAATTAGAAACTAACATGAACACAATGGAGTTAAAACCCGATTCTACTGGCAAATATGTAGGCCATTAGTACATTTTGTTCCATTCATCCCAATCATCTAAATGAATTCTAGGAACAACAACAACACATTTAAGTGCAATTATTCAATGCCAATTCCCATGAACAATCAACAATTAATAACTGAGTGTGAGCATGAAAGCAACATAACAATTAGAAAAACTTTGCATGTGCTGATGTTGAAAATATGCAATAGTAAGCAGAGGCCATTTAAAGCCTCACCCCTGCATCTTTCTCTTTTTTTCATTTGGTCAGGTCTGGCACCTAAAAAGGCGGACGACATGATGCCCTTCACCAGCATTCTGTATGCCAACGGGCCCGGCTACGTGCATGTGAACGGCACCCGGGGAAACATCTCCTTGGTGGATTACTGTAAGCAGAGCTAACCTTAATGTCTTTCAGATGTGACGCTTCCATGCCTGCCTGTCTGGGAGCGTGCATAAAAATGTGTGCGGCTCGTGTAAACTCGTCGCGGTTCAAGAGTGACTCATTGAATGTTTGCTTTTTCTGTCCAAAAAGCGAGTGAAATATGGCAATTGCGGCGATCTAAAGTCTGGGGAAAGATTGGATTGTGCCATTGGTTTGGGGGTTGTTTTTCACAAATAGACTTTCATGTTCTCTCTTGGCTCTGGCATTGGCGCCATTTGCTCTGATAGTCGTATGTACAGTGTTTTTATATATATATTTATATATATGCACATTTGGTAAATCTGAATGACGTCACACCCAAGTTGACCGCGTTCCACTAACAAGCCGGAACACCAAGATGGACGCCTCCAGGAAACCTTTTGTTGTGCTCTAGCCAGGCTAGCCATTGTTAGTAATACCAGTTGATAACAACATATTACGCAGCATTTTGCGCATACAGACACCGTAGCAACCAATGGAAGATAGAAGATAGAGATAGAAGATAGAAGTTGGACAGTACTGTGTGTACGACTGATTTAATGAGACACAAGTGCTAAAAACCAGTATATTACTACAGCTTTCACTACTGTTGATGCATGGAGCAGCCATCTTGGATTTCGAAGTCAGGGTTGTGAGATTCTTCCGACTTTCCGAGTCGGATATCCGACTTCCGGGGGCGTTCCAGTCGCAATTTCCCACTGGAAACTCGGAAATTCCGACTTCTGAGTGCAAATGGAACGCAGCATTAAACTCATCCCCCCCCCCTCCACCCTCCCCCAGATGACGAGGAGTACATGCAGCAGGCGGCCGTGCCCCTGGACGCCGAGACCCACGGCGGGGAGGACGTGGCCATCTACGCCCGCGGCCCCATGGCTCACCTCTTCCACGGCGTGAAGGAGCAGAACTACGTAGCGCACGTCATGGCCTACGCCGCCTGCCTGGAGCCCTACAAGAACTGCCCCCCTGCACACGGCGCCACCACCACCACGTCGGGCCACAGGGGGCACCCCGCCTCAGGCTTGTGGCCGGCACTGGCGGGACTCCTCTGGCTGCTGTTGAAATGACAAGCAGCAACAGACCTGAACACGGATGACTACAGCAGACAATACAACACACACACACACACACACACACACACACACACACACACAAAAACACACTATAGACTGAATGGAAGCAGCTAAACGCACAAAAGTGAAAATAATTGGATAGACAATGCCTGTGTGTGTGTGCTCACTTTTCCACACACAGACACACAGACAGACACAGACAGACACACA
Source organism: Coryphaenoides rupestris (assembly GCA_002895965.2). NCBI lineage: Eukaryota > Metazoa > Chordata > Actinopteri > Gadiformes > Macrouridae > Coryphaenoides > Coryphaenoides rupestris. The sequence continues at coordinate 192,680 of PIJE02000281.1, read as the reverse complement.
CACACACACAAACATTCATGAAAAAAAAACAATACACACAACCTCCAGACATTGAATATAAGTGTTATGGACACACACAATTGCACACACACACACACACAATTGCACACACACACACACACACACAAACAAATGGTGGCACCGCCAATTTAAATTGTCGTCATTTCGCAACTGCCATTTTCATCACACGTTAAGTCTGGGTATCGGGACGCCCGGGTGGATTAGCCACCGAGCGAGCGTCCTCTCATCTCATCTTTGGACCAATAAGAGAGTAGAGAGGCGGCCCACCATGCAATCAGATTACCACGGCGACCAGAGGAGAGGAGCACACTTATTAGGTGCCCAGTCATGCCATGTCGCCCAGAGCCCGCCGGACGAACTGGCCATCGATGTCCCGTCGGCCAATCAGTGGGCTGCACGACAATCACTGTGTGTGTGTGTCTGTGTGTGTGTGTGAGAGTGTGTCTGCGTGTGTGGGTGTGTTTCTGTGTCTGTGTTTTACAATTTACCAAAGTACTGTTGCGTTTTTTCTGATGACTCAGAGGCCTTAGACAACTCGGTACACAATAGCCATAATTTATGATTTAACAACAATTTTCACTGTGTGGAGACCGTCGCAAGCGGTGGTTATATAAGTCATTATTATACTAATGGCTAGAGGCAAAGGTATAACTAGTAAAACTCCACTGTCTGCCGGGGAGATCTGACCTATGACCTCCACCTCCACACAACATATCAAAAACCAGACTTACAAAACAAACCTTGTGACTGAATGAAGGGACGAGATTTAAGAGAATCGTAGTTTTGAGTTCCCACTTTAACCTCAAAGGTTCCAAACCTTCCTGTCCCCGTAGCTTGTATGTGTCATTGGAGATCTACTTGGACGGTGATACGTGAATGTATTTTATATGCAGATATTGTTATTGTATTTTTGTACTGCGTTTTTACAAAATGTTAGCTATGTATGAAACAATAAAAACACACAAAAAGGGATTGGCTCGCTGTAATCAATGTATATTTGATGTGAACGAACAGCTTTTTGACAGCTACCCAAATATTTGTCGCTTAATACAAATGTATTGGTATACTGTGTATATATTTGGTTTTAAGTGGCAATTCTGTGTATAGATTAGTGATGATAAAATATTAAAAGGCTATTATTCATTGCAGTCACTATTTTGCTGAACACACACACACACACACACACACACACACACACAAACACACACACACACACACACACTTGATGGTTGATTATGAATAGACTCCTGCATTAAATCTTATTATGTCAATCTTTATAGTCATAAATGTATTTCTTAAAGTTTGAGCCTCAACAGTAGTCAAAACTCATGTTTTGTTATCTTACAACTACAGGTCATACCAAGACAAAATAACATCTCAGCCATTTTTATGTAACTCTATGTCTCTCTATAACATGTACACACACATACAATAACTTAGTCCTCTAAGTCCTTAGAGGACTTCTAAGTTATTGCCAGTGCAAAGAGGAGATTACAGATATTAATAATAATAATAAAATCAAAATAAACACACTTTGTGCACCTTGTTGATGATGACCAGTCGTCATAGGCCTCCTTCTAACAAGGTAATGCCAAGGTTCTCAGGAAGTCCATACTTTCTTTAAAGAGCTGCTGTGACCTTGTTATCTTCCAGTAAGCAGTAAACAGCAGTTATATGACCTCAACCAAACTTGAAGAAGAAACAAACCACAAAGCAACACGTTGATGGACTTTAAGCCACACAGACCTCTGAAATGTTGGTAGGATATGAACACAAGGAGTATTTGTACTTTGGTGTCAAACTAGAAGGACCAATGCAATGCCCAGATGAACCATGACCCTCTGCCAGACAAGAACCTAAGCCCCCCCGAGAAAGCTTATTTGGTCTTCAGCCTCATCGGTGCTCTATATTGAATCAAAAAGTGTTTTCCTTCCCACAATAATGTTCAAGAAAGTTTGGAAGATGTGTTGACCGTGTCTCTCTAAAGTCTAATCATAACCCTAGTTGACACCTGACTGCAGGATGTACACATTGATGTGTGTAAAGAATCAACCAAGATGTCAGATGTACACAGAAGAATATCTGTCTCGGTATTGTTTTTGTCCCACTATGTGCAACATGTGAGCATGCAACACGTTTATCTAGAAAGATGAGTTAGCAAAAATATTTTTACCGCCCTCTACCTCAGACAGTCTTCCAGTTTGAACTTTGAACCCAGGCTGTGGTTATAAAGTGGCCATCAGCATCGCATGCTTTTATTATAACATATAGACAGCACGATGGCAGGCCTACGAAACTTTGTTCCTTTTGGATTATTTCTGTTACTGTCTGTCGACTGGACTTGGGCCTTCATTCCAGGTAAGGAATAAGAACAATACATAGCTCGTTCAGATTGGGAATTGGCTTTAAAATTAAAGCACATTTCAAATAAGCACATAGTTGCACATCAGTGTGTGAAATTTTACAAATAATGGGACACAAATTGTATATGATGATGCAATATCTGAGTGTGAGTTGCTACAGCTTGTTCATTTCTTGTGTAAATTATGATCATCTCTATATACAAAAACTAGGTTTTAATAGTATTTCTATTACTGTCGTTATTATTGGCCATAATATGATTCTATTATGATTATTATTATACAATTATAACACAGGTTACATTGAATGATGAATGCTTAAGATTTGCTTGAATTAATGAATCTAGGTTCGCTATCAGACCTATAAGCTAAATATTCAGTTTGAATCAAACACATTTAACAAAGAAAACATCGAGCCCATTGACATCTGCCTTATCTATCGTCAATCCACCGAACGGTAAACCGAATGAACCTTGAATAACGTGCTAACCACACACACACACACACACACACACACACACACACACACACACACACACACACACACACACACACACACACACACACACACACACACACACACACACACACACACACACACACACACACACACACTCTGTGCCCAGCGGAGGAGCTTGAGCCATCCTACTGGAACAACAAGGGCAGGCAGGCACTGTACACCTCGCTCAGCATGAGCCACAACATCCACAAGGCCAAGAACCTCATCCTCTTCCTGGGAGACGGTGAGTCTCTACTGGGTACAAGGGGCGGGGAGGGGGGGGGGGGGGGGGGGGGGGGCATGGGAGGAACGCATGGTGGGACGGATTGGAGGAGGGGAGGAGAAGCAGACATTTTGAATGAAAACACACTGCACGACAGCAGCTAATATGGACACATAGCAAAAGACTGTGTTGAGAAACTGGAGACACTTTTGCTTTATATGTGTGTGGTGTGTGTGTGTGTGTGTGTGCGTGTGTGTGTATGGTGTGTGTGTGCATGTGTGCCTATTATTATTGTACCGACGTATACATAATGCTGTTCTTTTAAATGTAAAGTATTTTGTATGGAGTGTCAAGTGACTCATTAATGATGAAGAATATTGGTCGAGTCTGGTTTTGTGAGGCCAATGGCGCTTTAGCCTATTGCTCAAGTATTTCCAAAACCACAGATTGTCAGAGCGTGACAGAGAGAGACAATCAATGGGGATTTGATCAAAGGTTGCATCATTCAATCGGGATTCATTGGAAACAGGATAAAGTCCTCCCATTAAATATTTGAATCGCTCTGTTACAAGCAACACATTTACTAACCTAACCAAGAACTATCATTTGTCTTCTTACTTGAAATTGACACACACACATGCACAAACACACACACACTCAAACACACACCTCATATAAACTTCAGATCAGGTCACGTCACAGGCAGGGATAACGTGCACACTTACTACAAGACACAAGCACAACATCCTTGCACCTTACACTCTCTCTCCTCTCCCTCTCTCTCTCTGAGCTTATCTGCAAAGTCAGCTGACTCCTCCCCCTTTCCGCAGGAATGGGCGTGCCCACCGTGACCGCTGCCAGGATACTGAAAGGCCAGTTGGCGGGCTTCAACGGGGAGGAGACCAGTCTGGCCATGGACACCTTCCCCTATCTGGCCTTATCCAAGGTACTGAGCCACCTCTGATGTGGTCAAAGTCAAAGGGATCTATTCACTGCAGTTGTGCAGTGTTTAACACACATTTGTACAATGGATACAAGGCAAGGCACATACATCCTTAAAACACACACACACACACACAATCATGGTACCTTTCACCTCACAATTCCTTTGGAGTTGCGGTGGAGTCCGAATGCTAACCCCGAATGATAACTCCCTATAACTCCCCCCTACAAGACAATGAACACCGCAATATAATGTGCAATATTATCCCTCTACATCATGTGCACTTTCCCCAGTTTTACGTGCAATATTATTATTATTACTTCCAACATCATGTGCAATACTCTATCATGTGCCATATTATTATTATTATCATTATTATTATCATGCTGTCTATAAATACTATCTATAACACTACCTCTCATCTCCTCTCATCATCATGTGCAATATTCTTAACGTCATGCCAAATTGTTTTCGCCGTCGAATATCTTATCCTACCATGCCTTCATACTTGTATATTTTAACTGTAAATTTGTAAAAAAGACTGTTAGTTAATTTTTTATCATTCTGTTTTGTACTGTTTCGCTGTGTAACCTGGCACCAGAATTTCCTTCGGGATAAATAAAGTTCTATTCTATTCTATTCTATTCTAACAGGCAGGTACACAAGGTTTCACCTGTTCTCTAAACACAACGTCACATGGTTCAGAGCGTTTTGTCTCCTGCAGACGTACAACGTGGACCAGCAGATGCCGGACAGCGCGGGCACCGCCACGGCGTACCTGTGCGGTGTGAAGGCCAACTACGGCACGCTGGGCGTCTCTGCCAGCACGCGGCGAGGGAAGTGCATCGCCAACATCAACAATGACGTTGTCTCTTTGCTCCACAGAGCCAAGATGGCAGGTATAGGACTCGGGGGTGGATTCCAGAATTGGACTACATACCGGCAGTCCTTACTCCTACATCACAGCAAATGATCTATATGTCTATCTATGTATCTTTCTATCCATCATCAATGGATCTCTCTCTCTCCCGAAGGAAATTCTTGTGTCAGAGGTTGCTCAAAATACCAACAACATAAGCATAGCAATAGAATAATAAACAATAGAGTAATAAACAATAGAATAATAAAATAAAATAATAAATGTACATATTTACAACGAATAAGCCCAAGGAAAAATATTGATAAGATATTCAGCAACAATAATGTCAACTTGTGTGTGCCTCTGCTGTGTGTTGGCAGGGAAATCGGTGGGCATCGTTACCACCACCCGCGTTCAGCACGCCTCCCCCGCAGGTAACTACGCCCATACCCCCGACCGCGACTGGTACAGCAACTCTAACCTTCCCATGGAGGCCGTTCAAAATGGCTGCCGCGACATCGCCTGGCAACTGGTCCACAACACAGAAATAAATGTGAGACGAAGAGGATGAAGTCTAAACTTAGGCAATTATCAATAATGACAGATGTTTGTTTCCATTCCAAAACACTAAGCAAATGTATAATTGTGTAGTGTGTGTGTGTGTGGTTGGTGCCTGTTTTAAGCTGCCTCACCTGGCCCGAGGCTGGAGCTGTGTGGAAATCCTTTTAGTGCTTTCATCCAAAGTGACTTACAATGAGTACATTTGGAGAAAGAGAAAGCAATATATTGCTATGGTGCATAAAGATAAAAGTAGAACAGGATGCAAACATTCATAATCGCAACAAGTTTCATAATTGCTAGGTTGCCTGCATAATAGCTGGGATAAGAGCAGTGCCATTCTGAGAGCAGTGTATCGAACATGCAATATGCTAAACAATGCCAAGTACTATTATTTAGTGCCAAGAGGTCCAAAAACATAGGTTAGTACTAGGGTTAGGAGAGGGAAGGTGGGGGGGGGGGTTATGCAGAGTCCAGGTGAACTCTGAACAGGTGGGTCTTGAGTCTCTTGCGGAAGCTGGTGAGCGACTCTGCCGTCCTGATATCCTCAATGGTGACAAGCAATTTGGGTGTCAGAGGGGGGGAAGGCAAGGAGCAGTTAGGTGTCGTCTGCGTAACAGTGATAGGAGAAGCCGTGGAATGTAATTACAGAGCCTAGAGATCTAGTGTATACGGAGAACAGAAGGGGTCCTAGTACTGAGCCTTGTGGGACTCCGGTGTCAAGGGTGCAGGGTCTGGACAGGGAGCCATTCCATGTGACCTGATATGTGCTATACGTCAGGTAGGAAGTGAACTAGGATAACGCGGATCCAGCCATGCCAAGCTCTGCCAGAGTGGACAGGAGGGTCTGGTGTTTCACACTTGTGGTGCATTGACTGATCAACGCCCATAGGTTAAAGCAGCCATTACCACACACAGTCAGGAGAATGCTAGCATGCTAGCGCTCTCTGAGTCCAGCCTCAGACGACTCAGCCTGACTCGTGCCAGGTGAGGCAGGTGTTTAAAGCAGCCACCAACCACACACACTCCTTAATAATGTATAACACAAATATACATTATACACAATTACACAGAATCTGTCCAGTACGTAGGTGCACACTTTGACTTTAAATAGTTGAAAGGCTATCTATCTCCATATCCATATACTGTTGTCCATGGCGTGTTCCTTCATCCAGGTGATTCTGGGAGGAGGTCGTCAGTATATGTTCCCCGAGACCACAGTTGACCCAGAGTATCGTAACAACACTGGAGACCGTACAGATGGACTGAATCTGGTCGACATGTGGCTCAAGGGCAAAAAGGTAACTCAATGGCATAATAATACCAACAACAACCACAACAACAACAACAAAAAGTACATATACATCCAATATTTGTTGTTGTGTTGAAGTTATAATTGTATTTACAGTTGGGTTTTTTTAAATCCTTCTTATGTTCTTATGTTTTTCTCCGCAGAAAGCCTCTTATGTGTGGAACAAAGATCAACTCGATGCAGTCAATTCTGCACACACAGACTTTCTAATGGGTGGGAGACAGTTTTTCTCATCACAACCGCAATTCATTGAAAATGATTGCTGAGACATAATAGCATAGTCTGTTAGTGTATTTGTATTGTAATAACGTTGTGTTATCTCGTCACTGCTTGGTTTGTATTGTGTGTACTGAAATACTGCTATCGATTTGATATGGACTCACATGCCTCCACGCGCAATAGTTGCAATAATATATATTTGTTTTTGGTTTGCTCAGGTCTCTTTGAGCCCAAAGACTGTCAGTATGATTATGAACGCAACAAGAAAACTGACCCTTCCCTCACGCAAATGATGGAGAAAGCCATTCAAATCCTGGAGAGGAACCCCAAAGGATACTACCTCTTTGTCGAAGATAAGTTCTCTATCCGGTGGTGACCATAATTTTACATAAAAGAGAGATTCATCAGGTTACAGGATATTAAAGATCAGATCATATGACATGTAAACAATGCCCCAACCCCTCTTGGGGAAATAAAGACTCAAGAGGTTTTGGCCATTTTGATGTTTTCGGATTTTCAAACGTTCCATTGTTTTCTCTGATATATATTACCTGTGGTAAAAAACACTTTTTAAACTGGCTTATGCAAATAGTAGGCCTACTCCAATATTGGTAGTATGCTTTGATTGATCTCAGCCTCACTGCACGCATACAAACTTCTGCTAAATTATCCAGAACTATCATTGGTATATTTTATTTATTGTCTAGTTTTCTCCTGTGGGTTTCCAAGGGGGAGAATCGACCACGGACACCACGGCGGTAGGGCCAGTCAGGCCCTCACCGAGACCGTGGAGTTCGACAGGGCCATCGAGAGGGCGGCCCAGATGACCAGCGAACTGGACACTCTGACTGTGGTCACGGCAGACCACTCCCACGTCTTCGCCTTTGGGGGACACTCTTACAGGGGGAACTCTGTGTTTGGTGAGAACAATCTTTACATAATACGTACACATGTGTCCAGAATGTTGACGGAACAATGGCACATCTCTCTAGCTCGAGCGTGAAGCTATATGGTCTCTCTATTATGGTTGAAGGCTTGTCCCGACTGCGGGATAGGGATGGTAAGCGCTTCACCACCGCTGTCTACGGGAACGGACCAGGGTACCAGATAGAAAACGGCACACGTCCAGATGTGAACGAGTCAATTGCAAGTAAGTGACTCCGTGGTGTCAGGAACGCTGACGTGTGTGTAGTGTTAGCACCATCTGGTGGCGCAACACGGCACCTACAGCGACACGTCGTTTATGTGGCTGTGGGCCAATCCTGCTGTCTTATTTATTCATGATATTCTTGTCTTGTAACGCACTTGGTTACCTTATCATTAGAGTTATTATTATCTACTGCCCTGTCTGCTCAACTGTCGTCCAAAAGAGAAATGCCACCCATTTGTGCCATTTACCTGGGTTACTCACTTTATAAGATAAGATGAAATAGAACTTTATTAATCCCGAAGGAAATTCTTGTGCCAGGTTGCACAGCAATAGAATAAAACAATAGAGAAATAGTAACAGTAGAATAATAAAAATAAAATACAATAAAATTACATTAAAAATACAAATACAAATACAAATAAAATAAAAATAATTATGAATTAAAAATTAATTATCCTCCTCTTCCTCCTCCTTCTTCTTTAGGTGGAACAGAGTACCGTCAGCAGGCGCCCGTCCCCAAGAGCTCAGAGACGCACGGCATCGAGGACGTGGCCATCTTCGCCAAGGGCCCCATGGCCCACCTGTTCCACGGGGTGCAGGAGCAGAGCTACGTCGCCCACGTGATGGCCTTCGCCGCCTGCCTGCCGCCCTACGACGACTGCGACCTGCAGCCCAGCGGCTCCCGGGGCCTCCAGCCCAGCGGGGTCCTCCTGCTGCTCCTCACGGGCCTCCTGCTGCTCCTCCCATCGGCCTAGCTGTCATCTGTCATTATGTCATTGTTATTATTGTTGTTATGATGGAATCTGCACAACGATTATTTGATTGTGTTTGTTTTTCTTTTATTTTTATATATATTTTGAGAGAGAGAGAGAGAGAGAGAGTTTGTGGTCATCAGTATATTAACTTTGTGTTGAATAAAGGAGATGCAGTGTCATACACTTGTCATTATTTAATTAACTGCATGCATGACGATATACCTCCGTGACGTTACATTGTGACTCCTCCAATAAAACATTCAATCCCAGATTAATCGATTCAAGACTTTCCTTCAGGATGAATAAAGTTTTGTTTGTTTGTTTGTTTTTTTAATCTTATCTTAATTTGACGTACAGAGAGCATCCATAACCTTATATTTTTACATATATTTTATTATATTATGTTATATTATATTGTATTATATATTTATTATATATTTGATTAATATTTTATTATATATTGTATATATTTTTTTCAATGTCCACAACCTTTTTAAACGCGTCAAAACACACCCGCCCTCCGATTGTTAGAGAGGCGGCACTTCCGCCTGCTCGACCAATGGGGAGCCTGAAGGGGCGGGGCCACGGGCTTGGAGGGAAGTTTAACCACAACGCTCTGCTAGCGCTGCTGACAACAAAGATCATGGAAATAATCAACAAATAATAATAAATAATAATAATAGATAATGATAATAATAAGTCACTTGTTCTCTGGAACGCATCCGTGGATGAACTCATCGTGTATCTGTTAGCTCTCTGGGTCTGGATTATGAAACCTTTTTGTATACATTATACATTATAACATGACCCGTTAACCATGGACCGAAACAAGAGAAGACTGGAGAGCCAGCTGTGTAAAGCTGTGAAGGAGGAAGACCCCAGGTGAAGTATTGATTAGATGATGAAGACCCCAGGTGAAGTATTGATTAGATGATGAAGACCGCAGGTGAAGTATTGATTAGATGATGAAGACCCCAGGTGAAGTATTGATTAGAGTGATGAAGACCCCAGGTGAAGTATTGTTTAGAATGATGAAGTCCCCAGGTGAAGTATTGTTTAGTATTCCCTTGTTTTGCCCGGACTTGACAGATATTTGATGCACGATTAGTCGGAGTGATAATTTTTACATCACAACATAATTTTCATTTTCACTGAAAAACTCATGATTTGACATTTGTTGCCGTATGAACCAAGCAAACATGTTTTTACTTACATCGGATGGGGAAATAAAACCGTCGGGGCATCTCTGCAGCACAACTTTACTTCATTTATAATGGTGTTATGAATTGACGTTTACACATGAAAAAATTAGCAGCTCCTGCAGTTTGTGTTTTTGATCATATTTTGATTCATTGTTCAGCCAAAATGTTTCTACATGAAAAACTAAAAGTGTAGGAAAAGTACATTTTTGTAATCAATACATGGCGGTTCATGTTCATATTGTGGCGGGGGCTGCCACAAATAAATCAATGTATGGAACTGAAACCCTGAGACATTATCGCTAATGCAGACATGCATGTTAAAATGCCCCTCTCCTCTCGCTCTGTTTCGCCGGGCAGGTGTGTCCAGGTGCTGCTGTCGCAGGGTGCCAGCGGCAACGTGGTGGGCAGCAAGGGCGTGGCGGCCGTGCACCTGGCCGTGGGCAGGGAGACGGAGAAGAGCATCCGTTGCCTGAAGCTGCTGCTGCAGCGCGGGGTCGACCCCAACCTCAGGTGGCCATTGGGTTTATTATTATTATTATTATTAACATGCCGTGCAGTTGGATTTAAACAGACTGACTTGTGGTGGTGGTGGTGTTGGTTGGGTGGTGGTGGTGGGTGGTGTTGGTGGTGAGTGGGTGGCTGGGTGCTACAGACGGTTTGTTTTGTGCCTTGTTGTGTGGGCTCCAGGTCGACGGAGGGCCTCACTCCCCTCCATGTCGCTGCGCTGTGGGGGTGCTACCAAAACATCAAACTGCTGCTGGCCAACGGAGGGAACCCCAATGTTACGGACCAGGTCAGGAAAGGGTTCCTCTTTTAGCTTAGCTACATGTGACCCAATACTTCAAATAATGCTAGTCTGTTCACTGCTCAGAAAGAGCACAGGATGGTACAATGTTATATTAGTTTATCTCTGTTTGTGGATGCAGATGACCTGCTGGTAATTCCTGCAGTAAACAGCATTTTTGAGGACGGAGCTGATGTTGTTGTTGTTGTGGACACAGATGTTGGTTTGCTATTTACACCGGTTCTGTCTTCCGTGGGTGGCAGGAGGGGAACACACCGGGTCAGCTCGCAGAGCAACAGGACAACCGCAAGTGTGCCCAACTCCTCCAGAACCACCAGGCCCGGTCCGCCGACCTGGAAGACCTGCCCCGCTTCCAATACCGTAAGGCCTGAGAGGTTTTTTTCAGTTCAAACGTTTTTTTTTAACTTGTCTATTTGACACTGTATTGACCGGTGGTCATTTCTCATCTCGTCCCCACAGCTGACCAGACGGACATGTCCAGCTACCCTGACTCGGACAGCAGTGCCAGCTCCCGCTTGTCCATGGTCAGCGACCTGGGCGAAGATCCATGGAGCAGCACGAGACACTCGGCACTGTTTGACTGCCCCGGGGCCAACCCCCCGTGGAGAGGCGGGCCCTCGAACAGACACGTGGTGGACATTGCTCGCCAGGATGGCGAGGGTCTGGGTCTGGGCCGAGACTTGATGTGCGGGGACGGGCCCTTGTTTCTGTCCAGCACACGCATGTCGACAGTGGGCTGTACCTCTGCTCAGCCGCACCTCCAAGAGGACGTTTCGTTTGGGGGCAAGCCGGTCACATGGGCGCCCGATGCTTCGCAGGGCCCCTCGTTTCTGTCCAGCACCCGCATGTCCGTGGTGGGACCGGATCTTTGCGACGGTCTGGTGGCGGATGATGTCGTCGAGGCGCCAGTCCAAAGGCTGAACTACCGCCCTCTTGGACTGGGGTGCGGACTCGCAACCCTCCATAGAGACACGGCTTTGACCACAGCCACCATTGCCGGGCGGGCCGGACGCAAGAGCGTTAGCTTCCGCGAGGTGGACGAATATGTTCCCGTGTTCAGCCCGCGCTCCCCCGAACCCCAGGAGGACACCGTCGGGAACTCCGACTTCCTAAACTCGGAGTGCTTGGCGACCGTCCTGCACAAGCAGGGCATCGATGTGACCTCGCCCGACCACGTGTATGTGTTCGACCGGGACAGCAGCCAAAGCACGGAGAGCGACCTGGAGAAAACCAGTGTATTCCGTTTGGAAGACTGTGAAGAGACGGATGAGGAGGAGGAGGAGGAGGAGGAGGAGGAGGTGGTGGAGATCGGAGGTAAAACCTGGGTACCGGCGGTACAGCCTCCCTGCGGTGTCCCTGGCAGCCTCAGCAGTGGCAGTGGGAGTCACTACAGCAGCTGTGACAGCGACCATTACACCACCGCCCACGGAGGCCTCCTGCACACCAGCCGATCCTCGTCCTCGGAGAAGGAGGAGGAAGCGCTCAAATCTGTCGCCCGACACCGTACAGATTCTGCTGTGAAAAGCCAAGATCAAGGTCAAATCCCAGCCCGGCAAAGTGAACAGGAAGGAGATCCAAAACTGGATGGATTTGAGGACATACCAGCCCTGGTGGGTAAACTCAGCCTGTCTGACCAGGACTCGCGTACAACCTGCAACTCTGCTGCGCCTGAACCTCGTAGTGACCCTTTGGAAAAGGTGATGAAGACAGCAAATGCCATTGCTGATGCTCTTGGTGTGGAGGAAGTAACGACGCCAGCCCGGTGCAGTCCAGCGGCATTCGGAACGCCATTCACCCCGAGTCCGTTTGTGACGGGCCGGACGCGCTCCAGGCTGAGCCGCTGCTCCACGCAGAACAGCAGCCTGCTCTCCTCCTCCTCCTCCAGCACGGCTCTTCTCTTCGAGCAGACGCTGGCCGCACCCGTCAGGACCCGCCGCCAGACGCCCCGGTCCCACAGCAGCGAGGACGACGTGTTTTACAGCCACATGCCACCGGGGAGCAGGCACACCGGGGATGGCAGCGGAGATCTCTCTGGGAGCTCCTTATTGACCTCCGACCTCCCGGGGGCATCTGACTTCACCTCGGGCGCTCTCAGCGATAGCCAGGCGGACACCTTCATCCTCCCCCGGGGGGGTGGTGGTGGTGGCCCACCGCCGTCGCCCAGTCTGCCCGACACCATCATTCTGGAGAGGAAACCAGACTCGCCGACCGCTCGCTGCGAGGAGTACCTCAGGCAGGACTCTGTGCTGGAGGCAGTGGCCGAGGACACGACCGAAGGTGAGGAGGAGGAGTTTCTGACCGACGACCGGTCGAGCACGGACAAGGGGAGACCACAGAAGAAGAAGTGGAGGAGGTCACAGTAGAGCACCCGGGAGTCCTGAAGAGCAAACCGGAGTCCTGCATCACAGAGAGCAGCGACAGCAGACATGAGTCCTGGATTACAGAGGGCAGTGACACTCACGCCGAATCTGGCTCCTTCTCCTCTTCCACTTCCTCCTCCTTATCAGCTTTGTCGTCGTCATCCAGCTCACGCTACTTCTCCCCGAGGAGGTCCAGGGAGGACTCCTCCGAGACCCTGGCCGGCACCCCAGGCACCGCCAGCGGGTGCACCCCCAGGTACAGTATGAGCAGGCTGTCACATGGCCCGCGCCGCTCCCGGAGCCACCTGCCGGCCCTCCAGCGCGGCCTGCAGGACTACACCCCCGGCGGGCGGCCCCTGGCCCTGGACCTGGACCTGGAGGAGCCCGTGGAGTACCTCTACACGGACACGGAGCAGGGCCATGAGCTGATCGAGACCCACATCCCGCCCATGGCCGACACCTCCCTCAGCACCAGCACCAGCAGCGGCAGCAATGAGCCTGCGGGGGGCGACGAGACGATGCTGTACAACTGGCGGTCCCTGAGGGCCGACGTGATGAGGGGCACCGCGGGGGGGAAGGAGAACCAAGCTCGACGGAAGAGGGCGGAGAGGGAAGCGGAGGAGGTGGCGGCGATGCAGCTGCGGAAGAAGATGGAGGAGGAGGAGAAGAAGAAGAAGAAGGAGGAGGCGGCGGCGAAGACGAAGGGTTGTAGCAGCATGTTGCCGGACACCCGGGGGATAACGGACAAGGAGTTGAGACGCAGGCTGCTGGACCTGGGGGAGAGGCCTGGTCCCATCAGCCCGCGGACCCGGCCCGTGTACCTGCAGAGACTGCGCGGGCTCATCCTGCAGTCCAACACGCAGCCGCAGTCACCCCAACCGCAGCGCACGCAACCGGACCAGCAGCACACAAGTACAGTATACCCATTTCTCTTTTCTTTTTTTCTACATTATTATTAGGCTATGATGGTTGATTTGATCCATCCGAGCATTTGTTTAGCAGTAAAATGATAAAGCACTTTGTAAACGTTTTTTAATCTGTGTAGCATGATGAAGTGGCTTCAACTGTCTGCCCATACAGGGAAATGTCAAGGAAGTACACAGGCTTAACTAATATTAGGTGACACTATAAAGATTAATTAAACTACAAAATGTAATCTTTCTGAAGTTTCTACAACCCAACAACTATGAACACTACGTCCTTCTTTGATTACAAGTACATTTATCAACACAAATAAATGGAGGCAGTTAACATGAAATAAATGATGGGGAGTAAAATACACACAAACAAAACAACAAAACCCTGAACACAAACACACCAAACTTCGCCCCAAAACTAATCTGGACAGAATTAAACAAACTGTTTGTGTAAATAATACAACCACACTGGAGACAATAGCTGGTGTGTGTGTATACTGTACAACTGTAAGGCAACGGAACACCAGAACATACCACTACAAACACTCGCCTGCTGGGACGTACCATTTCACACACAACACCAGAGGGGGGGCTCAGCGCTAGAGTCCCTTAAAACATAAACCCTATCTTGTCCAACCTTATTAAACCTCACTTTAATGAACTACTTTGACAATTCCCTAACCTATGAACTAAGTTCAAGATGTTTAGGCCAATAACTCAGTTTACTCTTGGCATGTGTTCTAAAAGCCATTCTGTGGACCAAAACCTTCAGCCGAACTCTAGTTTAACTGGAGTCCACTAGAGTAGGGTGACCCTCGGCCTTCCAGCAATGACTCATTCCCCTGCTTTTTCTTTTGTGGTCCTCCTCCTGTGTTGTGGCTCAGACTCCGGGGGCTACAGCGTGGAGCTGAGCGCCGCGCTGCGGACCTTCCAGCTCCCCGACTGCCACGTGGCCGAGCTGCAGCTGTCCCAGCAGTTTGACCAGCCCGACCAGAACAAGAAGTGGAGGGAGGGGCTGATCAAATCCAGCTTTAACTACCTGCTGCTGGACCCCAGGTACCAAGACACCAGAGAGACCCCTGATGACTACTACTACTACTGACCTTTTGAGGGTCTCTCTTTGGAAGGACAATATGTCTCCCCCTATTTTGTTCTTCAATGCAATATTTTTGATAGATCGTTTAAATAGTTTGGTTGCTTTGGGGGTTTTGCAGTTTGGGATTTTTGTCTGCGGTCATATAATTGCGTCGTAAATTACCACAATTTATGCTCCGTCTGGTTTGCTGTCATTTTTGTCCGTTTTTTTGCGTTTTCTATTCTTTTGGCGGCGGGCTGAGACTGTAACTCAAATGTGCCGCTCGAATCGATGCGTTCCTAAAATCGCTCTCTCTCTGTGGCTGCAGGGTGACCAAGAACCTCCCGTACCGCAGCCGCGCCATGTCGCCCCACGAGTGCTTCCAGACCTTCGTGCACGCCGTCTTCTACGTGGGCAAGGGCAAGCGCTCGCGGCCCTACAGCCACCTGTATGAGGCCCTGGAGTACTTCAAGGGGGACAAGACGTCCAAGGTACCCGCCACACCCGCAGCCACCATCACCACCAACATCAACACCATCTCTATATGTACTGCCATATAATTTCCTCAACGTCTTGTAGAATGTAGAATTTGTTGTTTGTAAGGAATTGTCCCAAATTCCTGCTCCAAATGGTCCAAATTACAGAACGTCACATGATCAATCCCTTTTATGTTGCACAATTTTTTTCCCATAAATTATCAAAAATGAACCAACCAACTTGACAGCTAATTAATTAACGGCTTTAATTATGTGGCTTTCCGTGTGTGTGTGTGCATGTGTTTATAGGTCTGCAATATGTGTAGAATATGTAATTTACATAATAAGTATTGCATACTAATAATAAGGTAATAACGTTCTTGTGTCTGTCCTCTTTCAGAAACTGTGTCCCAAGGTGCAACACATCCTGCGGGTGTGGGACGAGGGTCAGGGGGTCATCTCGCTCCACTGCTTCCAGAACGTCATCCCCGTGGAGGCATTCACCCGCGAGGCCTGCATGGTCGACGCCATGGGTCAGTACACGCTTAGGACTCTGAGACTATTGGAACTATTTATTCATTTAGAAGGCGCTTGTATT
Organism: Coryphaenoides rupestris; assembly: GCA_002895965.2. Lineage (NCBI taxonomy): Eukaryota > Metazoa > Chordata > Actinopteri > Gadiformes > Macrouridae > Coryphaenoides > Coryphaenoides rupestris. Next base: position 176,348 of record PIJE02000281.1, on the reverse strand, counting down.
CAAAAGTGACTTGAAGTGAAGTGGGGCACGTGTCATTAAGGAGCAGATTGTGGACCTGGGGGATGCAACCCAGTACCTTTTTGACTGAGAGTCGAAGCCCCGAACCACACCGCTACCGTCCACATTACTATATTACAGAGCACCTGTTCTCACCTATAAAATCATGTGACGAGATGCTTTCTATCAAGGCTACTTAAAGCAAAGTTGCATCCAAAGTAGTAACATCATCATCATCATCACCAAAATATAAAGTATCATTTGAGTGTCAGGTATTATTTTGAAGATTTCTGCACCAATATTGAATTTGTTGCTAGGTTTGATACCTGGCTTACCTAGCTTAACCCCAAGCCTCCTCCAATCACCTCCTCAGGGCTGAAGATGCTGACCAATCAGAAGCGAGGGGACTACTACGGCGTGGTCTCCACATGGCTGGTCGCGAAGAGGCGGGAGCTGGGCGTACACCTGCTCTACCGGGCCATGCAGATCTTCCTGGCAGAGGGGGAGCGGCAGCTCAGGCCTGCAGACATCAAACGGTAGCGCACCCTACTGGATGGTAGCCCCCCTACCGGATGGACTCTGTATGGACGTTCAATGATGACCACTATCTGTTTTAAGGCTCAAAAGGAAACAGTTGGGCATTGTGTGCCCATACAGGAAAATGTAAATATAGTATGTCAGGGAAGACGTCCGTCACTGAACTCATCATGTTTGATTTACCGTAATGGTAGAACTTTTTATTATTCAGTCAGCGGCCCTTTAATAAGGCCACACTTTTCATTAAATGTATTTCATGCTACTAATAGCACTACTACTGCTACTGACACTACTACTACTACCACTACTACTACCACTAATACTAATCAAGTACTGCTTGATCAGCGCGTGTTCATGGCCACCCAGGGAAGACTTCCAACAGGAGATTGTGGAGTCTGGAATTACAGATGAAAGAGGACCTTTTCAGATGTTTAATCTTCTGGGACTCGTTCCTCTCTTGGATCCTCAAACCAAGATGAACCCCGTCCAGCCCTCCTGAGCATCATGGAGGAGCCCTGAGCATCATGGAGGCTCTAAGCCGGGGTCAGACTATCTCTGATCTCTGGCCCCGGCAGGCTAATGAGGAACGGCATCTGTTGCACATGTAGGAACGCCCAGTCATGGTGTAAAACTAACCGAATCAGACGGCCAAATCAATATCGGGGCGATACCATCAGACTGCACTGTTGTTAATGGCCGGCCCGGCTCCATCCATTATTGTAATGTCGGTACAAGGTAGCCACATATTACTCTGTAATACCCTGATGCCTAATGTCTCGGAAAATGACTTTCTAAATAGTGTTGCGTGTGCGTGTGCACGCGCGTGGTCTGCTGAAATCCCCAAAGCCCATTGTTTTTTTTTTTTTACAGTCTTGTAGCAGGATTTGTGTGTTTCTGCCCGTGGATTGTTTGTGATTGTATTGTATTGTATTTGTATTTTGTATTGTATTGTATTGTACTCCAGCAGACGGTGATCTGACTGTTTTAGATGCATTGTTCCATTCTAATAGATTTAGATGGCAGGGAAATTGAGAGAGAGATACATGAAATTGATGTTGATGTGAATATCTTTTGTAAAAAAATGTTTTGCTTATTTCCAAACCCACAGCTAACCACTTGGTATTTTTTGTATTAATTAACTAGAATTGTTTTAACTGAAACCCATCCATGCCAAAAGGTGAATTGGTGTTCATGTTCAGGACATTTTCAGGTGTAACACATGAATGCTGTTTTTATACTCCAATACTGTGGATGAGTCCGGTCAATGTTTACAAAAATATCCCTTGACCTCTTGACCTCAGTTTTATTAATTAACTATTACGACTTCTGGAATCATGTGTGCTATTTTTCTGCAGAAAGTTGGTCATTTTTGTATGTACGTATCCTATATGTTCATATGTATATTGATTGGCATGGTAGATTTTAAATTTGTGTCAAACTTTTTAAATTTTTGTGTCAAACTGTGGTTCATTAGATTCATCAGCTCGTCATGTTATTTTGTATGCACAGCTATGAGGATCAGGAAATAAATGAAGACCATGTATGAAGTCAGACCCCCCCCCATGTGTTCTCTGTGTTTTCTCCTATCCTGTCCTTTGGGTCCCTCTAGTGGACGTAATAAATATCGCACCCTACTCAGCACCGCGCTGCTGCCGTTCATTCGTCTCGAAGGGCCCGTCTCTGGTGATCATGTACACGGGAGGAGGAAGGCCTTGCACTTCAGTGTTGAGGCTAAGACGTGATATAACGCAACACACATTCATTGTACAGCAAGAGATTGAATAACGTTGCTCCTGTCCTGCTGTATGTGGCTGAGCCCATACCCCACAGTGCTTGCTTTCAATGCAGTAGAATTTATCTGGACAAATCTCTCAAGATAAGTTTGTGTGTTTATACAAGTTGATAAACGTTGACAAAGTATTTGACAAAAATAGTCTATTTTCACTAGATAATCACACATCACTATGCCCTAGTTTAATATTAACTCCCTTTCTGCATTTATGAAAAATAACCAGCTTTGCTGACTAACCTTAACTCTTCTAACTGTACAGTCAAATTGTGACAAATTTAATTTCACTTCCTGTTCAGATTTTCTGTTCCAATTTCATTGTGTGTGTGCATGTTTGCACGCCTTGCAGGTGCACACACAGCCTGCCTACGTAGAACAGGCCCTCATATGAGCAACCAGCACTCCTATGAAGCAGCTTTGCCACACTAATACAGCATCATGGTTATCGTGCTATAATCTGCTTCACAATACAGTTCACCAACATTCAAGTGTTTTATATTCTGATAAAGCTCACTTATTGCCTATTTTATTAGAATTGAAATCAGTCTTGCATATTAATTTACAAATTAATACAATTTATAATACCCCCATGCTTCTAACTTCCAGACAATAAAAAAAGTACAGTAAAATCCTCGCCACAACGTGGCTTGTTCCTTGTGAACAAAGCCAGTGACTCCACAGTTAGACAGATGCGATGGGGAATGTAATTGCCTTGTATTGCTTATTGATGGTCTGAATCTTTCCCTCTCCACACAGACAAAAGCCATTAGACTAATTGTTGTCGAGCCACTATGCTGTGTAAGTGATACCAACTGAATAGCTAACAGGCATTCTGAAAAGAGAGGCAATGTTCACTTTCATTGTACATCCAAGTCTTGATTTTAATCAATGGTGTAGGTTTTGAGTACACACCAAATAAATGAAACTCAAAACAATATCATCCCAAGTTTTCAGATTTGTTTTATTGTTGAAATTGCATGTGGTGAAATGTGCAAGGTGAAATTTAGTTTAAAAAGCGTCTTCAGAAAGAATCACACAATGAACAAATATACTTACCAGCTTGGTGGTCCAGAAATATACAATAAATACTACTCACTTATTATAATATAAAAAAAGTGTCTTAAACTGCCCCCTCCAACCCAGCTAGTGTGACCAAGATGCGTTCTGAACGGACTGTCAAGTCGCGTTGCCTCTGCTCGCCTGTTGCCGGTGGTGGGGGGCAGAGAATGTTGCATGCAAATAAATAGCACCATCATCAGCATATCGTGACACTATCCATTGTGACGGCCGGTCCGAGGAGATCTGGGACACAGTGGCATTCATCGTTCAGTGAGCTTTTCTTCATAGTTAAACCCACCGACAGCAATGAATGTTGATTGTGACCTTTGTTGAAGTTTGGAGGCCGGAGCTAGCGAATATATACGTATATACATACACATCTTTGCGGAGTTTGAGTATATAGGAAGGACACCCACCGCACAGGCCATCCATGAGGCCTGTGCATGAGAGTCGGGGGCCGTGCACGTGAGCCCGCAGAATCTTTCGTACACGTCGTTTTCCTTTGTGTGGGACGTGGAGCGTCAAGGGCTGGCCACAGGGTACAATCAACGGTCGATGGTTTTGTTCTAGTTTAATCCCAAACTCACCGACAGCGTTGAATGTTTACTGGGGCGAGCGCAGACGTGATGGTGAGCGGAGATGACTCCCGGCGAGACCAACTCTGGTCTCATGCACCATTTCTGTCCGTCTCTCTCTCTTAATCAGATACAGCACATCTATTTTTATTTGTATATTTGCACGGCGTCAGGAATAATCAACTGTACAGCGCAGGTTACCAATGATAGCACAAGACAGGTAGCATCAGATGTGTTGCGGCAAGCAAAGGAATGTCCCTCCTCTCGCACCTGGTATTCACCACGTTGCACCTGTGGAGGGGAAAAAAGATGGAGTTTAGATAAGAGGAATTGTAATATAAATCATTACTGAATATGGTTGTGCCATTACAAATAAAAAATGTGAACAAATTAAATTGTCAACTGTTGACACACACACACAATGAGGACGAAGCCAGTCACTGGTTTCTCATCCTCTATTGGGCTTCCGTCTCATTTCTTTGCTCGCCGCAGAGCAAACAAAAAGCAATTACGCCGCAGGACAATGAACAAAAAAGCCAACTTGAGAGACAAACATTTTCAGTTTGTTTATTTGTTAGCAGTTGGAAGGAGAAGTCATCTTGAAACCGGTGACTCAAAGTTGCTTTTTTCGTTTGGGTGGAGGTGGCCACTGCTGCAGTATGAGACACAGAACCACACGCGCTGCGTTCAGACAGAACAGAAACTCCTCAGCCAGCCCACTGGGGTTCACAGCGTGTGCGGTTTCGCTTCTACGTGGCAGTTTCGGTGACTAAAGGCCTTGTAAAAGGCACTATTTGCTACTCAGCGCCAATGTGCTCACAGTTGGCCTAGCCAAATCGTTACTCATCAATCACTCATCATTAAAAATAACTGCCAACGTTGTAGTCACATTTTCTTACTATCGAGTACTATTTAGTCAGCTTTTATACAAGGCCTCTTCCAGTGACTTCTGATAGATACACAGGTAGTGGGTTAGGCATCTTAGGGAGGTCTACAGGTTAGGTTGTGGACATTGGGGATCGAACTCAGTACCCCTTTGAGTCGAACACCCTTACCGTGTGACACTGTCCTATTTTTACATTGACATTGAGTACAAGACCACTTTTGTGAGCACAGGTACTCGGCGCGCACACACACACACACACACACACACACACACATACACATACACACACGCGTGCACCAAGCCAAGCCACCCACAGAGAACAGGAGACAGCTGTGGTATTCATTCACAGCTTAGCTTCTAATGCGGCTGATGTCTGCAGCCAGTTCCTTGTGAGGCGACTTGAAACCATCGGCGCGTGTCGGTGCAATTGATTGTGCTGGAGAGCGGGAGGTAATAGCTTCCTGCCTCATGCGGTGATGCCGCTGGTGTGCCCGTTGCCATGGTAGCAGGCGATGCTCGATTTGCCGGTACCGCTATTAAGAAAACTATTTAAAGTGATCTGCTGTGAACGGCGAAACACGGAATCTTTTTTTTTTGCTTTGTAGCTTTCGTGCACTCAACAGAAAAATCACAAGCCACTAAAAAAATGACTGAATATATATTTTCTCATGAAGAGCACAGTCCTCACTGGAAGACACCGCCGCTAGCATCGCCCTCTCTCCGTGGAAACGTGACTTGAGTGACGGCATTGGAACGGACAGAATGGGAGCGTGGCTCGCTAGAAGGTCTTCTGTGGCCTGCAGGAAGGGCCTGACAGTGGGGCGAGAGACATCACGTGAGGAGAGAGAGAGAGAGAGAGAGAGAGAGAGAGAGAGAGAGAGAGAGAGAGAGAGAGAGAGAGAGAGAGAGAGAGCTGGGAAGAGAAAGAAAGAGCGAGAAAAAGAATGCAAGACAGAGAACGAGGAAATGAGGGACAAAGACTTATGAGAGAGAAGAGAGAGAGAGACAGACAGAGAGACAGAGAGACAGAGAGAGAGGCCCTGAGCTGACAGTGTGGCCCTAATCTGAATGACAGGGGGCCCCCAGACCGGGCCTGGCTGGAGGCAAGATGGAGGGCGATTAGAGGGCTGGGAGAGGAGGAAGAGGAGCCGGGGAGGAAAGGAAAGGAAGAGGTGGGAAGAAAGAGGAAAAGAGGAACGGAGGAAGGAGGGTGTGGGGGAGAGGGGAGGGGGGACTGTCCTTTCCTTCAAACATGCTAGCCTTAATGGCGCGGACAGCTGTGACATTTAGCCACTGCATCATTTGTAGATAAGAGGACGGGGGGGTGTGCAGCCCGCTGTCTGAATTGTAAAAGTTTCCCCACAGAATTTTTCTAAGGAAACTTTAATGAAATATGCAATCTCACAATGATACGGTACTGAATTATCAATGACGCCGTGAGAATCTATTAAGTCAACTGGATGACGCACTACAACTCGGGTGGGGGGGGGTTATAGCCGGTTGGATCCAGATAGGAAGCAGGACTATTCGTGTTGGGTTCAGGAGGAGCATGGGTCTCCCTCCTTCACCTTTGATTCTAAACAAAACCTCTCGTTTCACTAAAGAGTTAAAACACTGATCGCATGTCCTCGGGCGACGCACAGCTATCCTACACCATCACATTTTTTATTTGGCACTTACTGTATGGCTACCGTGACAGGAATGCACTCCCTCAACCATATTATCTCCCCTTTACCTTCAAATGGCTGTCTGTGTGTGTGTGTGCCGTGTGTGTGAGTATGTGGTGTGTGTGTGCCGTGTCTGTGTGAGAGCCATGCATGTGTATGTTGTGCGTATGAGTATGTGTGCGTGAGCCGTGTGTGTGTGTGTGCTCTTTGCCTGCAGGTTCAGACTAGTCTCCTACTGGTCTCCTGCCTGCCTGTCTGCTGATATCATAGCCAGACGTGATCTGTTTAGTGAGCCGACTTAATGCTCACCTGCTCCCAGCTCTGAGAGAGAGTGTGTGTGTGTGTGTGTATGTATGTTTTGTCTGTGTACGTTTTGTGTGTGTGTGCGTCTGTTTCTGCAAAGCTGGAACGACATCTTCCTTTGACTCATGCCCTGAGAGTGCACGCGCACACACACATACACACACGCAGTTGTGCCATATAGGCGGGAGGTATCTGTAAGGAAGGACGAAAAGTTATTTGGATGAATTTGAAGAGAAATATTCATTAAATAAAATGCAGCGACGCGGTGGTTACGTTAAAAAACGTGAACACGTTTCACTTAAATATGAAATCTTAAATCTTTTCAGCAGACTAACGCGTCGTTCCATGTATTTACATCTCGTTGCAAAAAGGTTATATTACCAAGTAAGCTGGATGTGTAAGACATAATTATAAGTGGGCTGGTATTGTGTGTGTGCGGCTAAATGTCAGCCTGTGACACGGCTGCAGTGTGCAGGAGCATTTAATTAGCGTTGGCTTCGCTCTGGGTACGTGCACTCGTCGCGACACCGTGACACTCGGATGTGTGTGTGTGTGCACCAAATTATACACCGTGCGTCCTTCTCTTATTATTGTTATTCAATCTACATGTTGTCATTGTTACTGATAGACTGATGCACATGCACACAGCACACACACACACACACACACAGGCACACACACCTCTACTCGTGAGAAAAACTTTACCTCAAGGGCAGCCTGTTACCCACAAATAAAAAAATTATTTTGCTTTTATAGCATTTATGTCCATCAAATACAAACTAAATAAATATTGTACTGTACTCTGCAGGCCTCCGCAATATGTTTCACCCTCCTACCATCACCTACAAGTGACGGCCACAACCTTATTATTTTCTATGAGATATGAAAATAAGTCATGTTTATAGTTCAACTATAATTGACTTCCATTTATTAAAAAATAAATAAAAAAAACTAATTGTGTCTTGCCCCTTTTCTTTCCCCATCATCCAGACTAAATGCTTCCACTAACTACAGTGGCGCAGGAAACGGAAGAAACGAGACGGCAGAGCCAGCAGCGATTCAGACGGAGAGTTTAGAGCTGGCAGCTGAGTGACAGGAGGACAGCTGCCGCACGCACGTTGCCAAGCAGCCGCAGGAGCAACGCCAGGAGATTGGGCTCCGGCAGCCAATCAGGAAAAGGTGAAGGAGAGGTGGACGAAGGCCAAGACTCTGATAGGACGACTGCGCACCGTGGCGGACAGAGAACTCTGCCTCCTCCAACCGTACTTGTGTGTGTGTGTGTGTGTGTGTGTGTGTGTGTGTGTGTGTGTGTGTGTGTGTGGGGCTACAATAATAACCCACTTGCTTCCCAGCGTCAATGCTAAACGCTAACATCGATAGGAAGGGGGCCATTAGCCGGCCAAGCATCACCCGCCACACACACACACAGCTGTGGCTTTCTAGAGCCAGTTAGCACCTCCTAGCATCGTTCTCTACTGCTGACACACACACACACCAACACACACACACACACACACACACCACACACACACGTATTGGGTGTCTGAAACATGGCTACCTGGCCATCAACACCAGGAGAATGTTTTATTTTTTTGGAGTTCAACCGTTTAAGGCAGCCTTGTTGAAGTTTGCCGCTTGGTGAATCAAAAGCGGTTCAAGGACTCTTTGAAAATGTATTTGGTAGTTCGGACATCATTTGTAAAAAAACATAAATCAGACACTGTGTGAGACCAGAGGGCAGTCTAGTCTAGAGGTGGAGGGCAAACCCTGTATTAAATCACACTAAGCCTCCTCCAGCGGCCCTGCGGTGATACGCTATCATGGTGCATCAACTGTTGTTGTAATTATCTGCAGCGCTGCCGAGGACACGGAGCGACGCAGGGAAAATAAATAGTCATTTTTAAAATGAGGATGAGCATGGTCATTCGTAGACACAGGTTGAACAACCCCAAACAAACACACATTAAGGCTGACCTTTCCACCGTGATTGAAGACACAAGCGTAAACCGCACCCGGTCTGAATTTCTGTTTTTGTGCGCAGAGAAATACAAACAAATTAAAATCACAAGCCGACTCTGTTGTTGTTATCATCTTGTCAACCCAACACTTAACCCGGGCCGTGACATCAGCATGTGTAACGCCTGCGATGAGATGGGCTGCATTATTAGACTGTTTAATGCGTATAATACATCCTCCGTCACCCCTCACACCCTCCCCTGCCTAAAGTTAACTGAACACCGTACAGGGACACTAGACCCCCCGTAAATGAGAAAAGACAAATACTGGAGAGAAAGAAAGAAAGAAAGAAAGAAAGAAAGAAAGAAAGAAAGAAAGAAAGAAAGAAAGAAAGAAAGAAAGAAAGAAAGAAAGAAAGAAAGAAAGAAAGAAAGAAAGAAAGAAAGAAAGAAAGAAAGAAAGAAAGAAAGAAAGAAAGAAAGAAAGAAAGAAAGAAAGAAAGAAAGAAAGAAAGAAAAAAAAAGAGAAAGAGAGAAAGAAAGAAAGAAAGAAAGAGAGAGAGAGAGACAAACAGAGAGAGAGAGAGACTGTTATTATACTATACCACTATAGTCTGGCTCGGTGGTCTTCTTACCGTAAGGTGTGTGTGCATGTGTGCGTCTGTCTTGTGGCAGGCTGGGTGTAGACCGCAGACAGACGCAGTGCCCTGTGTGTGTGTGTGTCTGTGTGTCTCCGACTCCTTCATGTCTGGACCTGGGTAGAAACAAACAGAAGAAGAAGGGGGGGGGGGGGGGTGAAATTCAGTGTTTATTTCACTAAAGCCTGTTATTACAATAGTTCTACACACACAGGAGCACAGATAGTTAGTCTCTCACACACACACACACACACACACACACACACACACACACACACACACACACACACACACACACACACACACACACACACACACACACACACACACACACACAATGTATGGACTACTACAATGAATGGAGGTTGGCATACATATTCCAACACACTCAGGTTCCCAAATAACCCAACTTTTTCTGTTACATTTCCCTTTGTCTTTAAACTATCAGACGTGCACACACACACACGAAAAACACTTTTTTCCCCGTGTGAAATCACAGACACATACACACACCCACACAACACCCAACATTGAATTTCATAGCTTTTTTTACATGTGTGATTGTAACCCACACTACTTGCGCGCGCGCGCACACACACACGCACACGCGCACACACACACACACACAGTGTGTGTGTGTGGTCTAGAGTAACATTTACAAGGCACCATGCTATGTGAACATTAATGTCCCATTGCTCTCGGAAAAAAATTAAATTACATTGTGTAGGAGTGGAGATAGAAGAGAAGGAACAGAAGGAACATTTCCACTGAAAAGCAAGAAATACCAGTCCTGCCATTGAGGAATTTTCCCTGGTTTCACACTTTTACACCAGTAGAAGATGCACATGGTTGTATCTTTCCTATCTTTCTAATCAGCAGTTTTCTCAAATGGGTTTCCATTCCGTAAAGTGAGAAAATCATTTCTCGTGCCAAAATAACCGTACGGACACACAAATGCATTATTGATGGTGTGCGGGGAGCGCAGAATGTATAGGGTAATTATGCATATATATTTAAATATATAAATCATCAAAGGGATTCTCCGGATCTTTCCTGTACTCTGCGCTGTATGTTCCTGATTTGCATAAATGTAACTAGGTTACTTCAGCACAGCCCTTCTGTGTGTTGAATATCGTACCGCCTATGTTGTGATAAATGTGAAGGATTCAGAAAACTCAGAGGGGTTTCACTTGATGAATACCCAAAAAGCGCTCATTCGATTTCAAAATAAAAGTACAGCATCGTGGCAGCATCATGGCACTTTCTCCTCCGTTATTTATTTCCTCATGCATCTCCAGGAATTAGCCAGGGCCGTAGGGTCGGGATTATAATCACCAAGTAAGGGGTGTTTCTCAAGATCCACCCGCCCTTCTCCCTGAGGATACTGTGCGATGCTTTAACTTTATTTCCCCTGCTGGGAGGGACCTACTGGGTGTCGCAATTTAAAGAAGCCATTATGGTTCCAAGGAGCACTTTTATTTTTCAAAGCACGCCCCCAGTGACATTTCCTTTGGTTCAATAACTTTGCAGGTCCTTTGCAGACACTTTAAATTAGATTTGGCACTATCAGCCTATATCTCACAGTACACACACCAATAGGCTTGGCTTATTTTGATTGAAGATATCCAAGGGGTACTGGTGTGATGTGTTTACGGCCTTGATTTATGTTACTTAGAAGATATTTTCTTATTTTGACTGAAGATATCTCTGGGTCTGCTTGTGATTAGTTTCACGACTTTGGGTTTATTTTTTAACCTGTCTTTACGTAAAAGAACCGGGCCACAGAGGCTTGGGCTGGACAAAATAAATTGACTTTAAGATTCATGGAGGGTTCCAGGAGACCAGACTCGAGGCACAACTCACAAGACGCTCAATCAGACATGTATACAAAAAAAAGAAGAAAAGAAAAGAAAAACAACAAAGTGGTGTGGTAAATTACAGACTTTGTACCGCACTATAGTACCTCCAAATTCCTCTCGGAGAACAATGATCGACCTTGGCTGGATGAAAAATTGCTTCCATTGTTCACACTTCACTTTGATGTTAAATACAGTGAAATGGGGCAGCACAAGCCAAGCGGCTTGCCACAGCGGATGGAGAAACCAAGCCTTTCATGCCAGCAATTCCCCTCTCTCCCTCTCGCTCTATCTTTGGCTGCATTTTTTCTGCCCATTTCCCTGCATTGTGCATTGATGTGTGGTTTCTGCCTTCTCCATCTCCAACCATCTTATCGATATTTTCTCAATCGCAGACTATTTCAATGTCGTACGTCTAACCTCGATGACTTCTTCATTTTTTTTCTTTCATTTTGCGAATTAATTTTCATTTTCTCTCCACCTTGTTTTGCCCACTATTTCCCGCCCCCAATCTCCTCCTCCTTATCACCTTCCCATCCATCTACCTCCATACTTCATTGGCCTCCCACTCCATCACTCGTAGCCTCCACCCTTTTCTCCATGCTTTTTTCTTCCAGTATTTCTCGCTCTCTCTCCCCCTCAGTTATCTCTTCTCCATTCTCGTTCTATGTCTCTTCCCCCCCCCTTGCTCTCTCTCTGCTCCAGTGGTCATGCTAGCTGGGGGAGCAGGCAGGGGAAACTTCGGCCATTAAAAAGGTGCCGGCATGGAGTGACGGACTCATTCTCTCATTAGCGCATCCATCTGCATCGCCCCACATAATAAACCAATAAATAAAAAAATAACAGGACCACCCATGCAATCATGTCCACCCCTAACCACCACCCCCCCCCCCCCCCCCGCTTCAGAACAAAAGAACAATAAAGGGTTGTGTGCTCGTCCTGCCGGCTACCCCGGCTCCATCCCACCGACGGGAAAAACCAAGTTGCAAATCACCCGAGGGGAGTCCTGGATACTTGGAGCGCTCACACGTTGATGAGAAGAAAAAAACTGTAATAATCAGTACTTGATGCCTGAATACCAACTCTGAATGTGGCATTAACCTCCCATCCCGAGAGGATCATATCTGGTCAATTGCCTTCAATCAGAACACAGTCTTTTGCCATTTTGTCTCGGGGTCATTCAATTCTATTCACTACCTTTTGATAGAGAATACATGTTAAAATTGAACAAAGGGTTCTCGATAAACTGACCTATTTGTGAATCATCATGTTTGTATTGTCATATTGCATTCCATTTATTGGTTTATTTTTTTGTAGACTCCGCCTAAACCTACCTCTACTTAGCCCTCTCTATCTGTGATCTGCTTCACTTTATTGGCATCAAATCTTGACCCCAGCTACTCATCAGATCGTGTGGGCCCTACAGTATTATAGGAATACCAACTGATAATGCACCTCGGTGGTGTTCACTCTGAAACATGAAAATGTATTTCAGCCGGAAATTAAATCTCCCATTCCTGCGGTGTTCGCTCTGACCTGCAGCCACATTGATTATTTCACATGCACAACAATCTCACAGGTGTTATCCTTCATCTGGTGCCAAGCTTGCATATTACAGCCCTTGTAGTTGTGAGCGATCTACCCTATTCACTTTGGTGTGACGTTATTTAAGGCAAAAACAAGAGGAAAGAGGCCTCGCGGTGAAGAGGTTAACAAGCTTTGTTAATTGGTGAATTGTTTCCCTCAGCGGCTCAGTAAAGAGAGCGTGTTGTCTGACAACTGGAAGGCAGCTGGCTGGATCCCCGGCTCCTCCTAGCCAAGTGTCGAGGTGTACCTGACCAAGACACCTAAACTCTAACTGATCTCTAGATGAGCTGACTGGTACCTTGCATGGCTGACACCGCCGTTGGCATATGAATGTGTGTATGAATGTGTGAAAGTGAGGCAATATTGTAAAGCGCTTTGAGCGGCCACAGGTCTGAAAGGCGCTATAGAAATGCAGTCCATTTAATACAGGACAGTGTGTTGAAACTGCTTTCTCTCAAGGCTAGCTTCTTTACTCAACGTACCTCATTGTTTAAGTTTGTGAGTCGTTGATAATTAATAGCAGCACTTCAAGTTTATGTTTCCCTAAACAAAATGAATAATGGCCGAGTAAAAGTGCATACATTTGATGTTTTATTGGCTCCAAATAAAAATAGAAAAGGCTATTTAGCCGTTTTATGTTAAACAGTTGGAGAGCTCCATATGTAGAATCTGGCTAGCAGACAGCTGGAGCTAGTGGTTCCCAGCGCCGTGTACGCCAAACTGTTTAACATGGAATGAACCTTGCCAGGTCCATTCCCTTTGAGGACACCAGGCGATACATATTTTATGTACGCATGTGAGTCAGAAATGTGTAAATTCGGCTTTGATCCGGCCAGTCTATCCCCACCAGACCAAAGCAGCGCGAAGTCTCAAAAAACAAAATGGATGGATGGAACGGAAATGCCACAAGGGGAGTTTTTCCGTCGTTCTTCTGAGGCTTTGTGTGTTGAGATACACCATGTATCTTGACTTCTGGCCAAGATATGTGCTTTTCTACCATCGCATGTCTGTTTGAAATAAAATGTATAAAAAAAAAAAATAAAAAAAATAAATAAATAGTACACAGAAACACAGAGTGGGACCACCCAAAGCATTATCCACCCCGCCCGACCCGAGCACCACCTCCACACCCATTCTAAACGTCACATCCTAATTGTCTCCATCCTCTGGGTGTGAAAGCCCCCCACCCACCCACCCACCCACCCACAGACCTCAAGGCGCCATTTTGTGTTTTTTGGTGCCGTGTCTCTTGACAGTTGGCAAAGCACATAACAAGAGACTCATTCTTGATCATGCGGTTTTACGCAAGGTAGGAAACAATTAATTGGTGTACGAATAAAGTCAAGAGTGAATGAGTCATTCAAGAAAGAACCGGGATGAAGTACTGCCACCAATATACAAGCCACCAGAGAAAAGGTAGGCTGTTGGATTACAGGACATGGCAGACAAAAGAACACACACACACACACACACACACACACACACACACACACACACACACACACACACACACACACACACACACACACACACACACACACACACACACACACACACACACACACACACACACACACACACACACACACACACACACACACACACACACACACGTGTGTAATAAAAAGGATGCTTTGCGATAGTTCAGAGGTTGTTGTGACTGGACTCGCTTCTTTTGATGTTATTTTCAAGCAGGCAATGTGACGGGGACAAATATGTGGCACAGAAAGGGAAAAAGAGAGAGAGAGAGAGATAGAGAGAGATGGAGAAGGAACAAGAGAGCGAGAGAGAGGGGGAGAGAGATAAAGAAAGCCATAGAAACATCAAGACACTGCAGAGGCAGGACCCCAGCAACTCGTCAGCCAGAAGAAGCCTCTGCAGGCAGCTTTGATGTTTTTCACACTTTTCTCGCCTGTTTTTTTTTTCCTCCTTCTCAAGTGAACCGCTATGATGTTTAGCTCAGGCGCAATGAGATTCCACCATGCTAAAAGGACGGCTAGTAAAAAAAAACTAAAAAAACATGAAGGAACTTAAAAACAAAGAACCAGAGCTAGCAAAGAGAACAAGAAAAATCACATTAAAAAAGAGAAATTGTGTCATCTCCCCCTCCACCCATCTTTTCTTTTCTTTCTTTTTGGTTTATTATGCTGACCTCCGAGGCTGGGAGATGCGGTATTAATCGTTTTTTTCCTTTTCTGTTGCGGTTTAGCACAGATGCTATCGCAGGCCATTTGTTCCAAGTGGCGAGGCTAACGACCCTGGGCTGGCGCTAGGTGCCTTCAGGGTGGGGGGGGTGGGACTGTAAGCAATCTCATATATTCTACCAGTTTGGGGGTCGATGAGGGGAGGGGTTGGGGTGGAGGAGATCGAAAATGAGGAGAAATGGCGATGATACCGAAGTCCATCATCTGTTTGGTCCTCCCTTGAGCAGTGGAGAAATGAACACACACGCTCACACAGACACACACACTACTATTATTATTATTCCTTACGTTACACACCTATCCTCGCTCCATCTTGGTTACTATTGAAAATGCTTTCCTGTTCAAGAACTAAAAGTAGGCCATCACTCTTCTGGAGAAAGTTGGCATCCAAAAGGAAATTGTTGCGATACAACTGCATACCGTCATGTTAACAAAAAGTAACATTCATGTATCACAGCGCATTGGCTTGTATCACAGACTGCCATCAAGATTAAAGATCAATACATTTAACAGAAAGATAATTATTCTATGAATGTAGATTACCACTATGGATGTAATAGGAGACTGTGGAGAAACATAAAAAGGCTATTAATAGCCACAAGCGACAGTCAAGTATGAGCAACTTTCAGTCAATAATCTCTATGGAGCGTTCCATTTTCAAACGCTTCACAGACTTTCATTTTTGATCGCTTCTCAATCTTTATTGACACAAATTTGCTCATACATGACACATTGATTTTTGGAAAACCAAAGACATGCCGATATATATACAGTATATACTGTATAAACATGCAGTATATGAGATACATGCATATATTTTTGTGTGCGCGTGATTTGCTGAATCTTGAAAATATGTTTTATGTTTAACTTTGATATTTAACATTTTTATATTTTAGGCAAAGCCTATTTTTTTCTCTATATTTTAACTTGAATGTTGAAGGTTAATTTTGCACTAAAGTTCTTCATTGAATGAGAAAATACTCGTTTCATTTATCAAGTATTTAATTCACACAGGAGTATACAGAAAAATGCTTTAGCTTGTCCTTATTATACACAAAAATGTATTTATTGAATTACCAAAAAAACATGCTGGATCTTGATACATATATATTTAGCGAGATATTACGTGACCTATATCAGGATTGAAGATTTGGGCCATATTGCCTAGTGTGTGTGTCTATGTGTGTGCATGTTGGTAATACCTCCAAGGGCAGCCTAACGCTGGCTCTTATCAACAGCCAGCAGTGAATGCGGGTCTTTGTCGCACGCCCCCCGGGGGGGGTGAATTTTAGCGAGGGCATTTTACGGAGTTTAGGGGCTGCCTTTGACTCCCTGTCACTCTTATACACACTGATGAAAAAAATACCCGGCGAGAGAGAGAAACAAAACGGACGACCTACTGAACAAGTCGCACTTTACCTTGCTACAGCTCCACAGAGACTGAACGCACTGCGATAGCTCTCTATACTGGAGAGCCACAGCTCAATATAGCTCCAGTGTGCTGCTGTGAATCCCTATACAGTAGGATTATATCTCAATAAAGCTTGAGGCAATGGCTATAAATCTCTATACAATAGTGTTATACCCCAAGTTCTATAAATGTGTATGTCGTTGCTATATGCCTCACTATAAGTCTCTATGTTCATATATGTGTGTATAGATGCATTGTCTTGACATTTTTGACGCTCGTGCTAAAGATGAGACGAACAAAACAATGCTAAAGTATTGAGCATGAGCGTGACGTGTTGTGTTGTGATTAGGGCCCTAAATAATTTCTGTCAAGGCACTTCCTGGTATTTTTCAACACATCTCATCATACTAAGGCGCTAGTGTTTAGATATAATAGCTCACAGGTGTCGGGACCAGAGGCTGAAACAATAAAAAAATGCCTTTTCCTCAGTTTCTCAAGGCTTCCCCTGCGTCCCTACGCTGGGGGGGGGGGGGGGTTAGAGGTCGGTGCAGGGTGCCTTACAAAAGCAGTTTATGAAATGAACACGTTTTCATTTCCAATGATGGCTTCTCTGGGAAGCGTATCCATTTGTAGTGCCATTTCCAGTGGAGTCGTTAAAGACCTCCCTCCCCTCTCCTAACTTCCTTCAAAGTCTCTACCGTTAAGCCTCTGTCTTTTTATATGCTTGGTTCATTAACTGTATTTTTAAAGCAACCCTAGAAAAATGTGTGAGAAGTGAACTTTACACAGTTTTGCTCCATGAATAACCTTCCTTTTCTGTTTTGATCTAAAAGATATATTTAAATCGGCTGTAAGCCAGGTCATAGTCTGTGCCTCTCTCTTGCTCCATAAGCTTTCCATATTTTGTACTTTATTCTCTCAACCCTTGTCTGCACACGTTCCTCACAGTGAGCTCCCGGGGGAGGCCCCTCCCCTTTAAAGACGGGCCCCGTGTGAAGTTTTAAGGGCCTCATTTACTAAGCAGGTAGAGCCTGCGTCTTTTCCCATCCCTTACAGCAATTAGAGCGGTGCCAGGAAGTGCACTGCTTTATGACCTTATAAAGACGTTAGATGGTTCCCTCCCCCCCCAAACAGCAGTTATGCGCTGCCCCCCCCTTCTGTGGTTCTGTCTCACTGTTAATTCTTTCATTCTCTCCCTCTCACCCCCCTCTCTCTCTGTTCTTCTTCCCCTCCTTGCTCTGTGATCCTCTCAACCAGACTCTCTTGATCCTCTTCCTCATCCTCCTCCTCTCCTCGTCCACCTTTCAAATCTTATTCTCCGTTTCATTGTTCATCTCTGCGTCCTCGCATGCCGCTTTACTTTCCACACATTTAAATCTTCTCCCACAACCCCCCCCCCCCACACACGTTTCTATTTTTCAATCTCCCTTGGCCGCCACCCGCCCCGCCCTCCCCTCCTCCTCCATCTACCTCCTGCGCCATCAATCCATCTTCCCATCCCCTCATCCCTCTATCCATTTTGGCACTGGCTTGGCTCCAGCCTCCCTCCCTCCCTCCCTCCCTCTCTGTCTGTCATTTTATAGGCGTTCCTTCATCTTTAATCCATCACTGATTGATGCATATCGTCTCTGAAAAGGAGGGCAGTGGAGGAGGGGGGAGGGATTTTAAATGAATGAATGAAAACAAACTCAATGCTCTGGCAAAGCAAATGTCGCCATTTTCGACACTTCACCTCTATGGCCGTCAGTCATCGGAGGTGTGGATGCTGGCCCCTCCTGTCCGACGGCCATCTCCTCATCCTGCTTTCTGTGGTAGATCGCCAAACAGGTTCTCTGGTCTATGATTGGTCCAAGGGCTGGGGGTGGGGTCGGGGTGGGGGAATGATTCGCCCTGTCCACTATTACAGAATCTATTGGAGTCGACGGGAGTGAGTCGGCCGCCTGTCACTTTTCCTTATTTCTCCTCCTGAGTGATGAAAGGTGTGTCGGTCCTTGGCGTGGAGAGCCACCCCCACCCAGACCCCCACCCCTGGAAACTCGCAGCCATCGAAGAAGAGCTTCCTCGTCGCCGAGTCTTGTGTTCTTAAGAGCTTTGCAGCTTTTTAGACGCAGCTTAGACAGACTTGGTCACCCCTGAAAGAACAAAAAGAAAAACAAAAAAAACCTTCCTCCCGTCAATGGAAAGAAAGGAAGGGAGGAAGGAAGGAAGGAGAAGCGGAACACTGGGTCCGTAAAAGGAGTGCAGAGAAAGGCCGAGCCTCCATGTGAGAACATCCTCCTCCTCTTCCTTCCTTAAAGTACAATGTTGCCATTATTGAGTTATGACATCATGTGGAATATTAACATATCAACCAGCAGCCATGTAAAAAAAAAATTATAATAATTCCCACAAGGTATCCATTTTTCTCTTGCACACAAAAAAACACTAATAAACACAACAAAACAAACGGCGTCTTGTCCAAGGGCCGGTGACAAAGATAAGGGTTTAGCGTTTAAATGAGTGCAGGTCCTTATGCTACAACAGGGGCTGCTATTGGCTCTGGGGATGCCTGGAGGAGACGCTCCACCCCCTCGTTGTAAAGAGCTCAACTCTCGTATCCCTGCTCATCTTCAGCCCTTTCATCAGCGGCTTGGGGGATTCTCAAAATGGGAAAGAGGGTGGGGGTGTCCTTTGTTTGGGGAGGGGTGGATAGACTCGTTGGGCCACAGAACAGCCAATAAACAGTCAAAGTACCTTCTCAAGGAAATTACATCTAACACCAAAGAGAGTGAGAGCGACAGAGAGAGAGCAAAATAGAGTGTGTGTGTAATGGAAACACAAGAAAGAGAAGAAAGAGTTGTATCTACGTGCAAATGAGTCCTGGGCTGAATGTGTGAAGGTAGGCACACACACACACACACACACACACACACACACACACACACACACACACACACACACACACACACACACACACACACACACACACACACACACACACACACACACACACACACACACACACACACACACACACACACACACGAGACTAAATAGAGAGTATTTTAAAAGAGAGTGTTTATGTGGTGGTAACTGCCGAAAAAAAAACTGTTGAGTCCCCCCACCCACCACCCAAAAAAACCAACTGCACTGAACTTTGAATGACATTGGGAAATGTCATAAAAAAAAAAAGAAGATAATTCAATCAAAATAGATTCCTTTGCGTGACTTCTACTTTAAACTACACGGACAAACTGAGATACTATATTGACTTAAATTTTGTAACGCATTGCTTCCCCTCTTACCCAACAATTTTTAGTTTTTTTTCCGCACGCCCTGCTTAGAAGAAACACTGAAAGCCACCTTTTCAGCAACTCTGAGAAAGTCCAGAGTCTCCGGGAAACGCATCCCCTGGCGAGGGTCTTAGCTTGGCACGTTGCGCACATGTTGGAGTGCACTAGCGCATACTTTAGAAGGTCATATTTGTAATGACCGAATTAACTGATAATAAACACGTGCAAATAATAATACGCTCTTAGCCCGCCGTGGAGAACCTAAGTAACTAAATAAAGGAACCCGCAGAGGACTGGGTCAGGGCTTTTGGTGTGTCGGTTGACGTCTCGCGTCGGATTGGCTGGAAAAGGCGGCTTTGATGTAATAATGAACAGTATGACACTAATCTCATGGCGGTAATTAGTGGGCAGACGAGATAACTGTCGGAACATTTTCCAGAAGATGAGAAGAAAATGGAGGGAAAGCATAACGCAATAACAGAATGGGGGGGT
The DNA here is from genome assembly GCA_002895965.2 of Coryphaenoides rupestris. NCBI lineage: Eukaryota > Metazoa > Chordata > Actinopteri > Gadiformes > Macrouridae > Coryphaenoides > Coryphaenoides rupestris. Next base: position 156,120 of record PIJE02000281.1, on the reverse strand, counting down.
GGACGACTGATGGACAGACAGACAGACAGAAAACCCGACAGACAGACTGGGAGCGGGGCGGGGGGGGGGGGGGGGGGAATAGATGTCATGCCTTTTCCAGATAACAGCACGAAGAACTGTGATGTTCTCTTGCTAATGGAGAAATGACCAGCGAACGAGATGAGAGGTGAGATAATGGGAGTGGGGGGGGGCGAAGGGAGATGCAGCAGGTGAGGTCCATCATGGCTTCCTGTCTGTCAGACTGACAGGAAGCCATGATGGGCCTCACCTGGTGTTTCTGGCACCATGCCAGACCCACACCCACACCCACACACACACACACACGCACGTACACACGCACCCTGATTGAGTGATTGCCCTAACTATAACCACAGGTGTAGGCAGTTGTGGATCACCCTCAGATTTATAATATTAGTGTTATACATCATACTTAATTTTTTGCCATCAGCTATTTCTTGCCATCCTAATTATTTTGTTCAAGTTCGATATTGTGTATCTGTTAATGCCATTTTAGCCGGTCTGATAAAGTAAAAATAAAAAGTTGGATCCACTTGTTGGACTTTCATTTACATTAAACGCACGTTGTATTGTCATTTATTTAAGAATGAGAAATCTTTTCATTATAGCCTAGTTCTACACCTATTTTTTTTGCTATTTCACAATTTTATAATAGCGGGTTTGGAAGCAGACGTGGGTGTAATTTTCTTCCATTTATAGACGGCGGTTCGAGTAGCGGTCAGGTGCAGTTGCAGCAAATACCGCTAGCGCGCGCACACACTCACGCACACAATAACATGCACAAGCACTCACAAAGAAATGTGAAAAAATAAAATAACAATGTTGCAGACAGATGGGTGGACACCAGGAACAAAAGTGTACACAAATCACCCCAGGCATGAATGTCACACACACACACACACACACACACACACACACACACACACACACACACAAACACTCTACAAGGTTTCTTACCTTCCATTCATTCCTCTTTGGTGTATTCTGCAAGTTCTCCTTCTCCGGGGAGCGGGCGCGAGGGTGCGAGTGAGAGGTGGTGGTGGAGGGAGGGGGGCATGGGTGGGGATGATGGAGTTGTTTGTCGTCAGCCTGTGAAAAACCTAAAATACAAAAGGAGACAGAGGCGAGAAGCGGTGAGCAAACTGCAGAATCCAGCAGAGTCAAGGCCTCAATGCTGCACCACACACTAATCACCAATGAGGAAACAGTAATACAATATTAACGTTAGACATCGAAATCCACTGTGTAAAAAGACAAGAATCAAGGCAACATATTATTGAAGTATTAATCATGTGGCATCACACATTTGTGCCTTTAGTTTTAAGTAGTACACTGTTGTGAAAAGGACCTTATCTTGCCAATGAACCTCGGTGAGGTGGTGAATGTTTACATCGCATTTATGTGATTGCTTACAGCTGCAAAAAAACTAAAACGAAGAGAAATCAACACAAGCAACCTCTAGTCTCTGGGTTGGAGCCCACAGCTGCACGGACAAAGGCGTGGACGAGGGTTAGGCAAATATTACACAATAGACAGTCGAGACCCCCTGGCCCAAACTAACCGTCACAAACCCACACTCAAACACTCACTGTGGAGTGAGCTACAGTGGCACTGTGGAGCCTTGTGTGTGCATGCACGTGCGTGTGCATGTGAAAGACGCTATAGAAATGAGTGCGTGTGTAAGACACTGCCTGGCACAGCTTGTCGCCTGTGCTATTCCCTCCCCCCTCTTCTCGACACACACACACACACACACACACACACACACACACACACACACACCCCCCTACCCTCATTTTTAATCTCCATTCTGAGCGATAAACCCCTGGCGTTCGCTCACACAGTGAAACACTTCATCACGCCCCTCGGTTGCCAGATCCACCCCATAACCCCACCCCCCCCAACCTAGCGGAGGACAAACACAGTGCTCCTTTGTCTGCCCTCTCACCCCCTCACTCTGTCTGGGCGTGCAGCGGCTGGCTGCAGGGCAAGTCTCTATACGGCCCAGGGCAGACTGGGGGCGGGGTTAAAGAGATGAAGAGCGAGAAGAGGGGGGGAAAAGAGGTTGGGGTCCTGGTGGAATTTTTTTTTTTAACACGCTCTTTTTGTTTTGTCGTTCTTCTTCTCCTCGTCCAATTTCTGCACTTTTGCCGTCAACTCAGCACCCCCACGTGGGAGGGTGCTGGTGTGTGTGTGTGCGCGAGGGTCGGGGTTAACAGTGGGGGAGGGGGCTTGCATCACGCCACTGCAAGCATGTGGTGGTGTGATCCCCACACCCCCGACGTAAACCCACTGATTGTGTAATAAAACACATATATAATATATACATACACATACTGTATATATAATATATATATATATATATATACATATATATATATATATATAATAATACACACATGGTATACGATGGACATACACATAGTAGAAAAATTGTTCTATGTTTGATGTGCAGGTTTTCACGGGGAAGATGGCGATAGATTATTTATGTCTGCATATACGGCGTCCTCCACCTGCTACCGTGGCGTGCTTCTTAAACAGCGCACAGAGTTTAATCCGCCACGGTGCCTCGGGCATGTTGTATGTATTAAAGTAAAGGGGCGTTTTCCTTTTTAGCTATGCATAAAAAAAAATATATACAAATAAAAATGCACCCGCCATCCATAAAAAGCACCCACACACACACGCCCAAGCTACATTCATTCAGCGGTTGTCCCTCCATAGGCAGGTGTTGAGTCTTTGCGTTCACATCGGGTCTTTCCTGTGCCTGATGTGTGGTGCAGATAGAATGAAAGATGGTGAAAAATGTGTGTCCGCGTGTGTGCGTGCGTGCACGAGAAGGCGAGACAGAGTGTGTGATAGCATGTGATGAAGCTAGTAGCCTTGATCTCTGCTCCAGAAGGCTGTGAAGGGTCCCTGCTGGGCGGCCCTGAGCTTCATCAATAGGGCAAAAAAAAAAAAAAAAGAAACACTCTCGCCACCACCATTCGAAAAGAGCTGTAGTCTGCGTGTGTGTGTGCGCGTGCGTGTAGAGACTCAAGTAGAAGGTTGCAGAAATAATGTCAACTTTGAAAGGAACATATAGCCGATTGTGTTGGGTTGCGGTTTTTTTAACACACAGCTTTTGTGTAAATATAAAGATCAACTCCAATTCAAATCAACTGACCATAAGTTATTGACCTCCTTGAGTAAAGAATACTGTATATGAACATACCGGTAGTCATTTTTATGTCTTTTATATTCCACTTTGCATGTGATCACAGGTACATTAGACAATATCATATGTATATTAAGACAATTAAATAGGCCTACTTAAAATGACTGAAGTTGCTTATGGTGACCATTATGCTCCTACCGCACACACACACTCAAATAAAGGAATAAACTATATTTCTTTGTTATAAAGACATCTAGAAAGCAGAAAATTAAATGAGCCGCTCAATGCTAATTTTTTCTCCCTCAATTCCTTTTTTTCAAATCAAGTCACCGTCTGGGGAGCCTTGATGAGAGATTACACAAATCTATAACACTTAAAGCGTGTGTCATCGATGTACAAAGGAGATAAAGACTTTCCAAGTAGCAGCACTTTTGAGACACGAATCACTGCCAATCCCAAGAGGCAATGAGGGAGTGTCGAGTGTGAAAACCACAGTCCCATGCATCAAGTGCTCTGAAAGTACCAAACATAGCTTCTGGACTTTCTGTTGAGTCATTTGAGTACTTGTACTCATATGTGCTCTTGAGGTACGTAGCATTACACTGTGAACGCGTGGGTGCCTGTTGCTATCCATGTGCAATGCATAGGCCGACATCATGCAAGTCTGAAACAAATTGATAATTAATAGAAATATCTATTTGGTTCATAATCAAGGAATTAAATACAACTTTCTGTCAAAGCTTGAACATCTAAATGTTGTTTGAAAAGGTTAGGCGATTCAAGGTCCATATGAACTCAGGCAAATTGTGATTCCATTCACTTTGATCACCGTCTTTCAGACATAGCAGGCAATTGAGGCTGGGATTATTTTGTTACTGGGAATAAGGAATGCATGCTATTTCCTGATGTTGCCAAAAATGCCACATGGCTTATGCAATGGGACCCAGGCCTGTTCACCTCAGCAGTTATCGTTCAGCACTGATAAATCAATTCAATGTATGGCCTCTTTGTGCGTATTTGCTTGCATTTGACTGGCAAGACTGATAACTGATACTATTTTACAGTACATTTAACACTTCTCTGTCAGCCATGATGTGCTGATTCTGTCAAATTTCGGATTTCATAAAACTAGTTTTACAACTATATTCAATACAGCTACTTTATCTACCTATACTCAAATACATTCAAGTTTCACGTTAAATTATGTCATGCAAAAACGTTATGCAGAAACAAACAATGACTATCTAGAAAACATTCAGATTTGGATGCAAAAATGAATACCCCTTTGTAATAATTGCAATATTATCTACTAAGATCTACCATAGATTTCAATGCACTTTTGTTGTTGACTAGTAGTGGTTGTTGTCTGTCTTTAATAAGAGTCTGATCACCGACAATAGTCTGTCAGTGTTGATGGACAATACAGTTTTCTAGTCCAACATCATAATGTTTTGGGACCATGTCCTTGCCTAAACTGGCAATGCCATGACTGTACGGTGTGCTGACACAGTACCAAGGTCTGACAAAAGAGTCTGTGGAGGCCCCCAGGGAGCCAGATGACATGTGCTCCTTAAGCAGACAGACATAATCTACCTCCCCAGCCCACCCTCCACAAACAAACCCACTGCAGAGCAAGGGGTAGAGGGGACCCATTCAGGGCACATTAGGGGGGTGATGGGGGTATAAGAGAGGGGGAGTGCGAAGGAGGGGGGGGGTGGTGGTGGTCTCAGGGGACTTGCCCCACTTGGCCGCCCTAATCAACAGACACCTCCCCTCCACCTTGTCGGCTTTTCCCTCCTCACAACCCAGACCAATCTGGGATCGTTTCATTTATTCATTTTTACGAGGGGGGGGGGGGGCTTGTGTTGGACAGGGTATGTGTGTGTGCTCACACCAACAAAACGCCACATGTCCAGGGAGGGAGTTGTTCACCCTTAATTCGTCCATCTTCTCAGCTCCCAAAATACAACAAGCTGCAGCACGTTCTTGGTGTGCTCTGGCAACCGCTTCCTCCTCGTCAACCCCCCGCCCTAACAGACTGGCACGTTCCATAAAGCACGCCCCACAATCTAGCGTGATGAGCAGGACCCATTGTCTTGTTATATTGTCTTCAATTAGGCAGGAGATGATCGGAGACAATGGGAGGTGCATTTTGTAATCACTGGAGCTACTCAAACCCACGCTGGGTTGCAGAACTTCATTACGCTCAATGGTCCCCACTTGGTGATAAAAACACAAATGTGTGTTGTGTGTGTTCGTCTTCCATATGGGAGGGATTTCGAACATTGAGTTTTCCGAGTCTAAAAAATTAAAGAGTTTCAGATGTTGTGATGATCCCAGATAGAGTTTAGCAGTGGGTTTATCTTTTAATCTACGCCACACATAAACAAGCTGGTCGCATCGAGATCACGCCAGGTCTTGTATATTGTTGTTGCAGTTTTTTTTCTCCATTGCCTCTTCTTCTGAAAGGCACTCGTGTGGCAGCTTAGTGCCATGACTGAACAGTATGCCGCTTTAGGTCATTTCTTTCTCTGGGAAGATAAATGTACAACTGCAAAGTGAAGTCGTGACACCCTTTCATCTTCGCTGCATAAATTGTAGGAGCTTAGCAGTGAGAACAGAGGACTAGTGCGGGACACGCGTCAGTTCAGACTGTCAAAATGAGACTTCTTCACCAAAAAGAGAAAAGAGGACTTGACAGAACGTTATCTACATTTACCTGGAAAGCATTCAGCTGAGAAATGAGTAATGCACTTTTGGAGGTGGCCGGCTGTATTTGAGATAGTCTTCCATCGTGGCTTTCGAGACTGACTGAACCATCCAGCCAGACAATGCAATATAATTGTGCAAATGGTTTCTTTCATCTGGTATTGTGGCGGCATTAACCTCCAACCCCCTCCCCCCCGGCATCAATCTCTCCTGACCTCAGCGTTCCCTTCCCTACACTTCCATCATTCCCTGGTTCTTTGCTAATCTTTGGCAGACATGTGCGCATGCGATGACACAGACCGAGTCTCCCAGGATTATAGAAAGTGTCCTCCAATCGTGTGAATGGCCACACTGTAGGAGCCCTCATCCATGGACGATGATGAGAGAGGGGGATTGACCCAAAGCTGTATTCCCCCCAAGCTTTTGCAAACACACACACAGGTTTATAATGTGGCCTTAAATGTTGTTTATCCATCCACCTCTTCACTTGCACATATTAAGGGAATTACCAGCTCAGTGCAGAAACGTTTTGGCTTCATAGCATTTGAAGATTACATCTGTCCATGCTGGGTGCCAGTCGGAGGTATAGGCTATCTGTTTTGTAGGGGCCACCCTGGGGCCATAGCTGTGCGTCCCCCCCACATACACACATACGCTCTTATCAGATCCTAGCAGACATGGTGAGATGACAGCCATGCCAACTCAAAGCCTTTGATTTTTTCACAAGTACATTTTGTTGCCTTCACGCAACTTTATTGATTGCTGCCAGAGTTAATGTTTTCTTGCTCATCCACGACAGGTTCTTCGAATCATGTGACCTCCCAGATGACGTCCCGCAAAGGTTCGGACAAACCTAATCCTATTTTATTCCCCCCCCCATCCGAAGGACTGTCTGTGGTAAATTGTGTTGACTGCCCCTGTCAGGTTTTTCATAGCCCAAGGCCAAGATACCTTTTTTCCCCTCCATCCTTTTTGGCCAGTAGGTCAGAGTAGAAGACTCATAGCTCAGCGCTACACAGGACAACAGCGATTGCAGTCGAGCCTCATTCATAACGCAACACAAGTTAACTTTTAACACCAAGGCTTTTTTGTAAAAAAAAAAAAAAAGATATATAAAAAAAAAAAAACTCTTCAAAGGTGCTAGACAACCCTTAACACCTGATCCTTGGCAGAACCTCTCACGGGGCTTATAGTTAATATATTTTGTGTTAACTAGTAAGTGTTGAAACCCGAGGCTCAATGTTAAATGTGCTCTCTGGGAATGTAATTCCCCACACGTTAACCATCTAATAAGCAACAGTATATATGCATACTGTATATACATGAATATACTGTGTGTGCGTGTAATATATATATATATATATATATATATATATATATATATATATATATACACACACACACACACATATATGTTGCACATCTGCCTCCTGGCTTCAGCCAGATGGCAGGGGAATGTATGTAAATGAGTTAATTAACCTTACAGAGCAGTAATCACTAGGCCATGCGAGCACTTCCTTCCACTCTGGCTTTGTTGAATTTTATTTATGCCCATTAATAGCGAGCGGGTTAAAGCTCTCACTCATCGCCTGAGGTGGCTCAGTGTGGCGTTATCAAACACCGTCATAATTATACATGACATCCTTGTGATTAACGCTTCTGTGATTATAACGCCGTGTCATCAGCCATCTCCTCAAACCATTTTAAAAATAGTCCGTTGTCTGCTGGGAGCTGACCTTTTCATGAAGGGGCCCAAAAGACTGGTGAAAATTGGGGTGAAAATGTGAGAAGGATGTGTATTTTCACATGATGCGCTGCGTCCCCAATGGTAACTGCAGTCTGTGTTTGAAGAGTGACACTGCGTTCGCTGCCGGCGTTGAGAGGTTGCACCTGGAGCAGGGAGGAGCAAGCTGGGGGGTCATGGGTCACCTCAGCAGCTAAACAGAACCAAAGCTTTTCTCTCTCTCTGCACCTCCTAGGAATGCTAGCCTACCCCTGTGGCGTTATTAGCCAACATACGCCTTTCTTCTTCCCCTTCCTTTCCGCTCCATCTCTTTAGTTATTTCGTTCTACCTTCGTTATTTCACCCTTCGAAAAGAGAAAAAAAAGCTGCAGTAATCCACATCTCGCTCGGCAATCGCTGCCTCAATTATCCCTCCTGTCCGGACTGTTTTCTCTCTGCGGATGGAGATTCAGAAACAATTAACCTCTCCATGGCTCGGGACTTCTCCCAGGAAAGGGCACTCCAGTAATTGAATGACTCCAGTATTTACATTCCTGACTGTGACTTCCAATCCTTCACGCATAAATCTGGTTATCCAAATCCTAAACTGTGGCTTTGTGATCGTCCAATTTCATTATCATGGCTGTTGCATTATCTCACAAGGAGAAAAAAAAAGAAGAAAATAGCGTTTTAATTTCAGGGAACAGGTTTTTTCCGTGCCGCTTAAAAAAATAGAAAATGTCATACATCATCCCTTTGACCTACATAAGCTACCCTTTATATATTTGAAACCATCGAGTTAAAAGCTTTTTGAAACCATTTATGAAATAACAGCTCTCCCCCGGTGGGTCAAAGCAAACTTCAATCTAACTGGTCATGGTACGATCCACTTCAGATACCAGTTACTGGTCTGGATCAGACCGCCAGGGTTAAAGGTGATGCCACATTCCCTTAACCCTTTCTTCTTTTGTTAGCAACCAATGGCACACCCTTGGGCTTCTAATTGGAGGGTTTGTTCGTTAGGGAGGGGCCTCCCACTCATTCAGGTAACCTCAAAGTGCAGTGGGGGGGGGGGGGGGCGGGGCTTGTTTACTGTTACCCTTTCATTTGATTGGTTCCATGATACTCAAAGTGAAACCGAAAAAGAAAAATAAACACACACATGGACTTTGCGCTGTGTAAATAGTATTTACACGTCTGGTACGGGTATTTACTAAATACCCACACCAGACATGCGTTCCCTATTTAAAAAATGTTCCGGTGTAAATGGTATTAAACAAAACGCATATATATTCATTATCAACAGATTGCCAGAATGTCACAAATAAATGATGCAATTACAAATAAACATAAAGACATAAAATAAAGCAACCGTCGACTGCTCAACCTAAATGTCTTTGAAGACTTGGGTATCCAATAAATGAGCATCCTGACACATCAACGCCTAATCCTGCTTCTTATGAAAGCTTTTGATCCATCCTTCACTTTAATAAAGAGCGCAGCGCTATCAGCTCTCGCCAAAAGCACTTCACTCCTGAATAGCGTGTGGTGGAATTGTGCAAATCCACAGCAATACTTAGACATACTAAAAAGCATGGGGTTTTTTTCTTACAGAAAATGTGATTGTTGGACACATTCACAATCAATAACATAATAAATGTACGATTGTCTTTTATGACTTCTTATTAATACAATATACAATAATAGTTTACTGGGTTTCAGTCCTACTAGAAATCAAAATAACACCAAGTTACAAACCTGAAATAATTGTGCAGTTAAAAAACAAGTGAAACAGCTAGAACTACACGCCTCTATTCTCAGAAATGAAATATAGGCACCAGGCTACTTTCATATTCACAAAGACGGTTGCCAGAAACACGCACACGTCTTTGATCTTTATGCATGTATTGCGACTGTGTGACTCACCCCCCCACACTGAGATGCATATAGGCTGCACAGCATCAGAAATAACAGTGGCATGTAGCAAAGGGAACCACACACACACACACCACACACACACACACCACACACACACACACACACACACACACACACACACACACACACACACACACACACACACACACACACACACACACACACACACACACAGACAGATTATGGGTGAAGGAGGAAGAGTGGTTGGGGCGGGGGTGCGTGAGGGAGGGCAGGGCCACGAAAGAAGTCAAACAATCAGAAAAGCAAAAAGAAGAAAATGAACAAGATGATGAAGAGGAAGAGGAACAAGAAGACAAGAAAATTAAACAACTGGCGACTGCCAGACAGACTGGAACACTGTTAGATCATTATGTCTAGCCTTCAGGTGTCTGGGGCCGGCCTGGCGCAGGGAGGTAGTTATAGGTTGCGCATGGCAGCGTGGCGGGCGGGGTGGGTTGGGCGCAGACATGCACGCACGCACAGAAAACACGCACACGCACATTATAGAGGCATATAAAAAAAGGGCGACAGCCAGACAAAGAGTGAGCGCACTCTCCCTCAACATAGATCCACACCAGCATCCATCAAGGATGAGCCGGGAAGGGGAGGGGGGGGGGGGGGTGAGTGGGGTGCTAAGAAGAAAAGAGAAAAAAAAAAGGTCATAAAATTTTGATTAGTAAATCCACCGTCAAAGTGACTTTCTGTGTCGGCTGGCTTTTCTTTTCTTTTTTTTCTCCCGTCTCTTTTTTGTTCCCCTTCCTCTTGTTGGTTTCCACGGAGCAGACAGATTTTTATAGTTCCTAATTAAAGCCATCTGAAGCCTTTCAAGACATCAAACGGCCCCGTCCGCACCCTCTCATTTTGATTGTACTCAAATTGAAAACAAACACACACACACACACACACACACACACACACACACACACACACACACACACACACACACACACACACACACACACACACACACACACACACACACACACACACACACACACACACACACACACACACACTTTTTTTTTCTGCCTCACCCTGAAATACTTCTTTTTAACCTCCGTTTCCATTTTTTCCTCGAGTGATATATCAACACGTTCAACGCACGGAATGTTAAATTACAGTCTATAGAAGAGCCTGCAGCCAAAAGGTATAAGAGTATGATCAGTAACAGACTACTCAACAAATAAAGGGCACACACACACACACACACACACAAACTAGTCTACACCTTGAACTTGACAACAGTTTAAGCGGGGTTGGGGGGGCTTTCCTGGCGGGCTAAATGTGTCACACATCCCGGATGGAAGTGAAGTAGTTTTAACTTAAAAGAGCCACCCTTATCCTGCCCGGCAGTGAGTAAAAAAAAAATTTGGAGTAATAAAAATAAAAGCGTCTCCTCCTTTTATTCCCTGCGCCTCAAGTGGGGCTGTAGCCTCCTACTTCATTCCTCCTCCTCATGATGTGCACGGTGTCGACCGGTTGGACGGCCCCAGCACAGCCCCAGCCCCAGCCCAGCGAGGCAGGGTCACCGGGTTTACCAGTCTGGTATTTTTATTTCTATGTTTTTTTCCCTTCTTCTTCTTCTTCTTCGCGGTGTGGCGTTTGCAAACAACACACAGACAGGCAGGCATGACAGACACACAGACAGACAGACAGACACACAGGCGTGACAACACAACACCGGCCGGAGGAAAAAGGCGAGACACGAAACACAATGACAAGCGACCACGACAATGAGCGACCGTCGCGTTTGCGTGTTGACTCACACGCTTGAAATGACGTCAAAGATGTTGAGGAATATAACACCAACACTCACGATAATGACAGTGATAACGTAGTGACACGTGAGCGGGCGTACATCATGTTCTAGAACGCTGCGAGACGAGACAAAGACATTTCTGAAATCAAAACTATCCGCCGCGATTGAAAGCGAGCGTATACGCATGCACAATTCAGCATTATTATTAGCAGTAGTGTTAGTATTATTATTAGCGTTTCGCCATTCCTCGAATCAACGATGTGAATAAGTCGGCGAGGCGGGAAAAAAAAAACAAGTTCACCTACTTCACAATTCATTTCAATAACTTCTGGGCGTGATCTGGTTCAGCTGGTGCGTCTCTGGAAGAGCGGAGGAAAAAGTCCGTTGTCTGCGCAATTTCGCCATGTCGTCGATGAACTACTTCGGATAAAAGTTGGACGCTGTGCGGTACAAAATAAGCCTCTCTGTGTGTGTGTGTGTGTGTCAAGTTGCGTGACGTCCGACTCCGCCGCGCTCCGGGTCTCCAGTGACGCCTCGTCCCTCCGAGGTCGAGTAGCGTGAGGAGAGCGGAGGCGCGGAGAGAGGGCGAGGGGCGTCACGTGAGCCGAGGAGTCTCTTTCCATTGGGCCGGGCGTCCAAGGCTCCGCTCCGTCCCATTGGCCGAGAGCGTGGACGGGGCGGGGTCTTCCTCGGCTTCGTCCGTGCGCAAGAATCTGAGTGCGCTCACTGTTCGTAATCTCCGGCGATACAAATTGTTCCAAAGATTTGTATCACTTTTGTGTCATTTGCTGTCTTCTTTCAGGCCAAGTCGGATGAAAGCGAGGGGCGTAGAGAAACGGTTGTTTTGTTCAGGCCCGGATCATCAAGTCACAGACCCCCATGGGCACAAATGTTTGATGGGCCCCTAGCCATCATGGTTCGGTGGCAGGGCTTTTTTTCCTTCTATATATCACGCATAGCATAGAGGACAGATACAGAATAGTTGTAATTAAATGTAGACAGCAGTGTATTTCATTGGAAAATGAACCATTGAATGTAGCCATTATACCTTGACTAAAAGCCTTAACATATCTGATATGGTAAGGCTGGAAAATAAAGCAGTCAGAGCTTTTTTATAATGATAATAAGTTTAATGGGATCCTCTCACACACACCTGCTGCTGTCTATTTCCTGACTGTGCCTCTCCTGCTCTACTCGGGCTTCGGTCTCATCTTGTCTCATTTTCCTCAACGACATTAATGTTGATGAACAGAGTTTTCATCCTGGTTCGGTTCAGCGAAAAATTTGTCATTGGATGACACACTTCTCAATAGTAATGCCTCCCTCTCTTCTTTTTCTCGTTTTGTCTTTCGTTTGCTGTGCCCACTTCTGCATGTTTCATTCATGTTGGCTACCTAGCTTACAGTTCCCGACAAACGTTACTGTTAGGAATGCAGTGTAATGCGGACTGCTACTGTATTTTACCAATCATATAATTTTGTTTTGGTAAAAAACAGAATGCCCATTGGGTAAATCCAGCCCTGGTTTTGTTATAGGTCAAAAGGTGCAATTCCATCCAATTGTATTGCAAATCTTCAGGACATTTTCTGAAAACCTGCTCGATTCTTACATTCTTACAGTGATATATTGCTGTCTCTTTCAAAAAATGTACTCTTTCTAAGTCACTTTGGATGAAAGCGTCTGCCAAATATCCTAAATGTAAATGTGAAAGAAAATGCGACTTCTTAAGCAATAGGTGGCGCTAATTTTCCATTCAGACACCATCATACCACCGTAGAAGAAGAAGGCACAACGACATCACATCATTAAAAGAGTGGCCGCCCTATGTGTACACAAACATGTTAAATGCAATCTTTTGTTTCTATTCTATTCTATTAGCTGGATAGGCCTATACTTCATTCATTCCAAAAGGGAAATTAAATTGTGACAGCTGTACACTGAAAATAAAATATACCTATGTCAATCGATCAATATAAAAAGGAAATCAGAAAAAAAGGAATAGTTAAGTTAAAAATTTCCTGCAGAAAATGCGGTGAGTGCTCTTGTGTAAAATTAGGTAAAATGTTTAGTAAAGCGAAATTTAGTTTAAGACTTGTTGAATTGCTGAACTCAAGTAAAAATATTGAACAGAATTCAATTCAAATGTCTGAATGGAGTTTTTAACAAGGTTTAACAGTTTGAGGTTAACCAGCCAAAACGAAATTAAATCATAATATCAATAGGGTACAACTTGATACAGTTCTACATTTCATATACTGTAGGTAGTTTAAGAACACAAAATATGTCCCTTCCACAATAATGGAATGGCCTAGGTGCGACCATGATACATTTGATTTGTATTCAATGTATATATACAGTATATATATATATTTTTTTTACTACCAGGCAGGCCATTACGTGCCGTTTCAGAGTGTAGGAGTCACCCCCCCCCCCCCCCCCCCCGGTGGGCGGTAGATCCGCCTACCAGTTCACTGGGCAGGCTGATCTACCCATCATACACCTGGCTAACAAGGCCACAAAGACAAGGCGCCAATGAAGTAAGTGAGGAACAAGAGACCTGTGAACGAGCCGGCCAAGAGGGCCTGTCTACTGCTCCAGGAGATGGGGATAGTGTGTTGGTGAGGGTGTTCCACTCCAAGCCAAAATATACTGGGTTCAAACTCTGATGTCCACAGCCTATCCAGTAGGTAAGCTTGAACAAGACTTCCTAACTCCCTATACCTGCTCCTTAACGGCACGTGTCTGAAAAACACTGTGAATCGCTGTGGATTAAAGCTTCTCCTGAAGTGCTAACTTGTTTTAAGGCGACCCCTGGCTCACCTCGGGCAGCAGCTGTAAGACGTGGCCTCTGCGGTCCTCCCCTTCGGTGTGAGAGACCAACCGGAGCACCGCCTCGAACACCGCCTCCTCCCGGGGCGCGTTGAGGCCGTCCTCCCCCAGGATGCCCATCAGCTCCTCCGGGGGCAGATCCAGGAACTCCTCCGAGTCACGGGCCACCACCTCAAAGCAGCAAAGGACGTAGCGGTAGCAGGTGCGGCGCCACATCATGGGCACTACTGTTATGAAATTGATGAGTGGGTTCGTCGAGATACGCAATAGGTGCCGCTAATTCTCGGTTCAGTTGCCATTATACCACCGCAGAAGAAAAAGGCAAAACGAGATTACATCATTAATAGAGCACCAGTTGTCAAAACCTGAACGAAATAAACAAAAGCATTTCATGGAACAAATAATACGACAGCTGTGTGCCGTTTGAATAATTGCCACCCTATGTGTACACAAACATGTTAAAACCATCTTTCGTCGCTCCAGTGGAGCTGAAATTAGAGTGACATACACAAGTGATTTCTGTACGTCATCATTAATTCACATTTATTCATCAAATCTGTTTCCTTTGCAAGTTGTCGCATTTACCTTTTATTGACACACACACCCTCAAGTGCAAAAACTTTTTTTCCGATTGTAGGCATTTAAAATTGAAAATGCGCATTAAAACCATGGATGTAAGCGCACCTTATGACGAACTCGTGCCGAATTTGGACAGACCTAAAGCATTGTTCTTCCTTGAAAGCGTATATATATTTTCTAAAGTGCAAAATGCTAAATAATTCAAGCTGATACTATAAAAACAGGCCATTGGTTTGTGTTTCAATATGACCGCAAATAGGCCACACAAATCCAGCATATATTTAAGCAACAGGACTCAAATTTTCACTTCTTTCTAAATATTAAAAAGCAAACATGAATAGGCAATTATTACCTTTTTTCATCTTTAGTCTCACAAACAATACTTACACCCCAGTCAGTCGGAATCTATGAAAACTCCAAATCAAATACATTAGCAAATATACAGTAAATAGGAATAAAGTGTATCATTGAATCAATCATTGTCCTCCTTCTCTCAATAGGCCTGTAGTTTAGGTTTATGCCTTCGTATAGTTTTGAAAAACCTTAAGCTAAATCTTAAGAGCTTTTAGTTCAGTCAAGCTCAGAGTTGGGTGGCCCTATGTCTTAGTTCAGTAGGCCCCTATGTCCTCAGTTCTGTGCACGTTTATGAATTTATTTGTCTTTCATGACTCTTCACAGTTGTATATGACTGGCAGTGTGGTCCTGACAGCTACCATCATTCTATTTAGTCATGCACGGCATACATGACATAAGGTGAAACATCTTAAGACATCCACCTTAGACATTCATATGTTTTGTTGACCCCATTTCCTGTCATATAGATTTTCTTTAGAGCTGGGAAACACATTCACAAGTGCCTCCAACTCTCTCTCTGTCACTCTCTCTCATTGCCTCACTCTCTCTGTCTAATTCTCTCTCTCAATATCTGTGTGTCTCTCTACCGATCTGTCTCACCATACCTCTCACACTGTCTCTCTCTCTCTCCCTCTCTCTGTCTTATTCTCTCTCTGGAGGCCGGAGGAGGCAGAGGAACGGAAGCTTCTGTACGAGAGGGGGATGGGGCGTTGGGTAGGGGCGGGGTGGTGAGAGAGAAGTAGAGCGTGTGTAATCCGGAGCGCTGCTGAACTCTCCTCACTGACTGCCCCCCCCTCCCCCCTGGCCGTGCCATTAAATCAATATTCCGCAAAGCTTTCCCTTGTTTTCACATTCATTTGACTGCCGCCATGATGAGCCTGGGGGGTGGGAGGTTACGGTGTACCCACCCCCACAACAACATGCGCACACCCCACCCACCCCGACCCCCTTGCATTCACCGCACTTCACAGGCAGACGCCCCTTATTCTGCTTGGGGGGGGGGGGGGGGGGGGGGGGGCAGGGGTCCACCAGCTTCATTTGTCTCGCCCGTTAACGGGATGCAGCAAGGGCGGGAGATGTGTGTGTGTGTGTGGGGGGGGGGGGGGGGGGGGGATTGAGGACTGCTCCATCAACTCACCATGAAACAACCGGTGAGGAGGCGGAGGAGGAGGAGGAGGAGGTACCCAGAGGAGGAGAGGGCGGGGTCTTCCAGGAGTCATCTCCGAAACCAGAATATTTTTGTCGTATTGGTTCCTCTTTCTTCTAGTTTCTTGGATTTCTAGTTTCTCTCGACCGATTCCCGCCCAGACACTTCCTGGACATGGAAACACTGACAAGACGTTGTTTAGCATCTGTATACACACACACACACACACACACACACACACACCCACAAACACACACATACGCACGCACGCACAAACACACACACATGCAGGTACAACACATGCGCTGCGCTAAAGTGACTGCAGTGTGTGACCTATTTTGCGGAGACAAGCTTTTGCTTTCATCTGTGTGTTTGTGTGTGTGTGTGTTTGTGTGTGTGCATGCGTGTGCGTGCACGTGTGTGTAGCCGTCGTCTTTGTGTTTGTGTGTTCAAACGAGCGAGCGATGCATGTGAGATTACACATCAAAGGCTCAAGACTCTAGAATTACAGTGGCTGCGGGTGTCTTGGCTAAAACAGGGACGCGCTCTTCGTACTGTTAGATGTTTTTGAGGTTTACAGGCTTGGACCCCCCCCTCCCCCATTCCCCCTCCTTCCCACTCCCTCCACCCGAACCCAACACTGGAATGTCAACGCTTCGTTAAAAACCTTCAAATGGCCCGAAAGTCAACGAGGTTCCATTCTTTTTATTTTACGACGTATCATTTCATATGGTATATATCATTCGAACCAAAATCTTTATGCATGCATTGTACACTGTATAAATATTGTATTATGTGTGCATTATAATATGTATAATGTGTGGTAAAAATAGACAAGACTTATATCCTGCAAAGATGAGCTTTCGCGTAGTCTATTGAGGAAGGGGAACATGAACAGGCACACTGGCATCCTGACGTCCACATGGGTCTGAAGCACGTGGAACTTCAAAGCTCCACGTCAGTCAGACGAAGAAGAAGAGGAAGAAGACGACAGCTTTAAGTAGTGGTCTTATACACCCCGTCTCTGTTCCAATGTAATCTGCCGCGCCTTTCAGGTCTAAATTTAGACATGGGTGTTTTGTGAACACTTGGTATAATTCTCTCCGTGAGACGAAAAGGAGCTTTTGGAGGAGGATGTTAACCTCTGTGTTTTAAACGTTCATTTTGAGTTCTTCTGCGGCGGGTATTATTCCAGCACCTGTTCTGCCCTTCGTCGTTTCCTCCTAAAACGCTCTTCCGGTTTTTAATAAGACACCCGGGGGCTGACAAAGTGGCACGTCAGGAGTGTGCACAAGAGCACGGGGTTGATTGTGCCGCCATAGCTCGGAGAAACGCGAAATCATGTTGTGTTATTTTTAAATATATCTCCCTCGCTCGGAGCGTGTGTTCATGTGTCTGGTGCGTGTGGACCATGTGAGTGTCATTTCAGATCTGATGGATGTGTGCGCTGCGTCTCGGTTGTGTACATCTGTATTTGCATATGCATATATGTATATAAATGATTACACATGCTACATGGCTGTACCGGATCTTCTGAACGGCGGAGAGTCGGTCAAACTGAAATCTTTTACCTCCATCTGTTTCAACCTGACACACACACACACACACACACACACACACACACATATACAAATACACACATGCACTCTGTGTGTCTTTCAAATCCTCTCCCTTCAGCAGAGAGAGATATTCCTGTTGGCCGTGGAGTACGCTTCCACTCTGGGGGCCTGCATGGCATCTGCCTCGCCCTCCTCCAGGATGCCAAGGTCCAGGCAGAGCCGAGAAACCCTCGTGCCCACCCCCAAGCCAAGGGGACTGGACAGGCCTGAAGCTTCAGCTGAGCACCGTCCATATTGTCTGTGTGTGTGCGTGTGTGTGTGAGAGTAAGAAACGGTATGGTGAGCTAGTTTGCTGTACATGTGTGGACGTATGACTGCAAACTAGCTCACTAAATATTGTCTGTGACAATATTTGACAATACATTAAACAATGGCACGTATCGCAAAACCTCTAATGACCATTTCTCCAGTTTGTTTACGTCTTCATTGCCAACGCGAGATGCACCAACACACTCCTGAATTCATTCAATTTCATCTAATTTGCTGTAATACACGGTGTTTACCTTACAAGAATGTCATCCTGGCTCTTGTTTTATCACCACAGCGTAAAAACGATCAGTCTTTGCGCGTCGGCGGTGACCTTATCATTTCTACTTGTCATCGCGACACGCTCATTAAACCATCATGTTGGGAGTCGCTACACGTAACCAGCCACCGGAGCGAATGAAATTAATTCTGGGTTACTTTTAATCACGGTGATGTTTTAGCTAACCACGCGTGACACAAAGGTCAGTGCGATGATAGAAACGCTAATTGGTTTAGTGATCAAAAAAGGCAAATGATTACAATATTTTTTGTTTCAAATATGTCTGCTTCACTGATGGTGCTATATTGCTTTAAATACCTTTTTATAAATGCTGGGATTCTGGGATTGTACATTGCAATTAGTATTCTATTAAAGTGTTTGAGTATATATAAATAGAATGTATTATTATTATTAGTTATTACTATCATTATAACATATTATTTAAGATCGCTTGTGCTCAAATCCACAATTTAAGTCTGCTGTATTTTTCAGGTTTTTAGTAGAGCTAAACAATTTACACAAAATAATCTCACTTACACATGACATTTGGTTACTAATATGCTTATTCGCTGAAAGAGTAGCCTTAAGAACTGTAAAAACAGTGGTTGACTATGAAGCATTGCCTGGTAAACGGCAGCAAGAATTCAAGTTAGACTTTAATTATGCAAAAGAAACAGATGAAAATGAAAAGCACTTAAGTCTTATCCAAATATAGCTTTTGCTCGACTAAGCCGATTCCTCCACACAAAACCAGTGCGCCGGTAAAACTGCCACCTTTTAAGACCTGAATTAAGAACTTTGTCAAAAAATCTAAGCTCTTTTAAGTCTCAGAAGTGACAGAGAGAATATAATTAATTTTTTGAAACTTTCTGCAAAGGATGGCATTGAGACGTCCTGATATCTTGAATGAGGAACTTGGAATAAAGGACATGGGGTAACATTCCTAAGCATGTGTGTGTGTGTGTGTGAGTGCGTAGCCCTTGGAGCGAGGACATGTGTTTGTGTGAGAGAGTGAGAGAGAGAGAGAGAGGAGGGAGAGAGAGAGAGGAAGAGAGAGATCCAGGTCAGCTGTGTGGCCCCAGCTGGAGTGGAGGGCTACACCTGTCATCACCCGAGGGTCTCTCTCTCTCTCTCTCTCTCTCTCCCTCCCTCCCTGACATCCCCTCTTTTTCTGTCTCTATCGCCCTCTCTCCATCTCTGTTTATCTCTCCTCCCTCTGTCCAGATAGACCAGCAAGAGTCCCCCATACCCTCTGCATCTATCTCTCTATATCTAGATACACACATATATATATATATCTCTATCTATTTGTCTATATCTTTATATATATACAGTATATACGTGTGTGTTTATATATATATATATATATATATATCTCGCTCCAACTCTCCAGCTTATCGAGGTCACCTCTGCTCAGCCATGCATGGCCATCGCTGGGAATTCATTCCGGATGCTTCCTGTTCATTACATTTATGCGCGTCTTCTCCGCCCAACTTCTCCCTCTCTCCCTCCCACTTGGGTTTGTTTTGGTAACGTGTGCCTTCACTTATCCGACCAAGTCATTATATGATTTCACAGAATTTATTTTAACTTGAACCCAACATCATGTGCAATACTCTATCATGTGCCATATTATATTAATTATTATTATTATTGTCATGCTATCTATAAATACTATCTATAAATACACCTCTCATCTCCTCTCATCATGTGCAATATTCTTAATGTCATGCCAAATTGTTTTCGGTGTCGAATATCGTACCTTACCATGCCTTCATACTTGTATATTTTATATATTTTATATTTTAACTGTAAATTTGTAGATCCGTTGTATTTTTTTATCATCATTCTGTTATCATTCTGTTTGTACTGTATCGCTATGTACCTGGCACAAGAATTTCCTTCGGGATAAATAATGTTCTATTCTATTCTAATACTATTTAACCCAACACATAAAGCAGTTCTGTCTTGAGTCCACTAGCTTAGGTATACCAATGTGAAAGTACAAATCTCCTTTCATTGGCCTCCATGTTGTCCTGCAGAAAGCCTTTGGATTGGATAAGCGTCTGCCCACATTCCCCCGCTTGCACTCAAGACACATCCTCTGCTACATGCTGGCCCCTCAATTATTCAGCTGTTTGTACCTGTGAGGCAAGCAGAGCCTGTTATGGGACGCCCCGATATGATCCATAATTAAATATAATGCAACATAAAAGTGCATAAGACATGAGGATAGGGGCTGGGACCAGCCACTCAGACGAGTCCCCACCCCCCCCACCCATTGGTAGCCATTTTGGATCGGGTCGTTCTCTGAGTGCAGCGGATCTACGAATGTCTTTTTTTTTCATACGCAATAACGCTGTGTTGATCGCAAGCTAAGAGAAAACAACATCATAAAAACAAACAAATGCATCATTAATGTGTGTATCGTCTGCCCCTCGATGGTAATTCTCATTGTCCTATTGCGCTGTTGTCATTAACATAGTATTATTACCAAGTATTTCAGAGGAACTCTCCCATATTGTCATTTCCGTCTGCACAGAGAAAACCACTTCAACTACTGTTGACCAAATATGACCTAGCTGAGCCTTGGAGGGTCTCTCCAGACTGCCCATTACAGAAGCATTAGAGGGCTTGTCCGCCTATTGTCTTCCACGAGTGGCCGGCGCTCCCCGAGGTACGGCTCCCAGCACTTAGCTCAAACGCCCACATCCACCCCAAATTGAATTGCATGAATTGCAATTTAATTTGCATGTTTACAAGCTCCCTTTGATGCAATGCTAATGTACATACGCGCTGAAACGTGATATTTGGTGGTTTTAATGACAATCTACCTCAGGATGATATAATCAGACTTCTCCATATTTATTACACATATACACACACTTTCAATGTATTACAAATTTGAACAAATGTAATTCCATTTGCCAAATTAGATGGACGCAGCCAATGGACGTACAAATGTATCTTGAGGGCCATGGGTACACACAAACACACGCCAACCCTTGCACACACACACACACACACACACACTCACAAATAAGCAATCCTTGCATCTGTCCAAATGTGTATAAAGTTACACACACACACACGCCCACTCCCCCTCTCTCTCTCTCACACACAAATGCCCACTTCCTCTCTAACACACACACACACACACACACACACACACACACACACACACACACACACACACACACACACACACACACACACACACACACACACACACACACACGTGGTGGAGACGGAGAAGAAGAAGAAGAAGCAGCAATCCTTGCATTCCTGTCCCAATGTGTCCGGGGTACAATATCTCCGGCTCGCAGGCGGCGTAGGGGAAGCTTAGCGCGCCCGCTCACTTTCTTCCCGCGCCGACTGTGAAGTCAAGTCTGTGGTGTCAGGGTTTTTTTTTTCCCCTACCCCCCCCCCCCTCCCCCTCCCGCCTCCCCCTCCGCCTCCCCCTCCCTTTTTGCCAATCCTCTCTTTGCTGCTTCTCTCTTTCCACGAGTGCGTCTCTATAGTGTGCCTCACAACGAGTGTGTCTCTCCACGGTGGAGGCGAGCGCGCTTTGCCGGGGAGCTACTGTGAGCGGCTGATAAGAGGCTGAAAGCAGACGACGTACACATCCTGTAGCGAGTCGTTGGCATCGCGGCGAGGAGACGCTCAATAGATCACACTCGCGCGCGGATTTACATCGCAGCACATATATAGATATACTGGGTATATATAATAACCATTTACATTAGCCTACGCCGTGATGAGCGGTGAGCAGTGAATGGCGGGTGGTATCAGGTGACATAAATGTTTCACTCAGAAAAAAGACCCCCATTCACGGTCTTCATCTGCACGGCGGCGATCGTTAGCTTCGTTTGTATGCAAAGATATTCAGCGGAGAGAGACTATATTTTGTTCAGCCAGGTGCATCTAAGTGTTTCGACAGCAACACCCCCCCACCCCACCCCCACCCAGCCAGAACCACAAGCTCCTCCCCCCCCCTCTTTTATGAATTTTTTTTTACAAAGACCTAGCAATTACTCTGGTTTGCTGACATGCTGAATGCCAATACAACAATGCCTACACTCCCAATACGACGAAAACCCCTCCTCTCAGCACCCACTACCCCCTCCCCCCCCAATACCCCAACCACTCCCCCCCCCACCCCATTCTCCCTTCCCCTCTCAAACACACAAAGTTGCCCCCGTAGGTTGCCATGGCGACCACGGGAGTCCCTACCATATGTGGGGGTGGGGGTGGGGGGTGGCACAGAGGGACTCTTCATTCCCCACAAATTATCAGGTTTTCCAGGGTGTGTAAGAGTGTGTGTGTGTGTGTGAGTGAGGGGGGGGGGGGAGGATTTGTGGATGGAGCAGACCCTTCCCTCCACCCACCACCACCACCACCACTCACAGCCACCCCAGCCCACCACCACCCCACCCCACCTCCAGCCGATATGGGCCCCGTTGCAAAAGCAGATGGCCGGGCCCGGGCTCCGGCGTGCCACGGCGGACGTCTGGGCCAGCCCCCCCCGAGCGACCATAAGGCAGTGTGTTAGTGGGGGATCTGGGATGACCAGGCCTTGGCAGGGGCTACAAAGCACACAGGACACAGGGGGAGGTGGGGGGAGAGAGAGAGAGAGAGAGAGAGACAGAGAGCTGGAGC
The DNA here is from genome assembly GCA_002895965.2 of Coryphaenoides rupestris. Classification (NCBI taxonomy): domain Eukaryota; kingdom Metazoa; phylum Chordata; class Actinopteri; order Gadiformes; family Macrouridae; genus Coryphaenoides; species Coryphaenoides rupestris. Next base: position 133,103 of record PIJE02000281.1, on the reverse strand, counting down.
TAGAGGGAGTGAAAGAGAGATATACAGAGAGAGAGGGGAAAAAGAGACAGAGAGACACCAAGGTAAGCCACTGGCGTGTTCCCTGTCTCTGTGGGTTTAGTTCCCTCGCGGCAGAGAAGAGGATCAAGGAGAAGTGTGCAGAGAGGAGGAAAGGGAGAAGAGCTTAGGCTTTTAGGGCCACACAGCGCGGCGTGATAACCCAGCACACTGGACGCCTCATCTTCAAGGTTAACCCCAGCCCTGTGTCACATTCAGCATGTGTGTGTGTGCGTGTGTCCTGTGTGTATGTGTGTGTATTCTTTTCGCATATAAATAAATAATATTCATAATTAAACTTGCGTACGATTAGCGAACTGTACATTTCAACGTCATGGTTCTGATTTCCATTTCAATTTGCGATGATTCAAGATTCAAGAACGACTCATTGAAGATTGTTCAATGTGTCACGCCTCTCATTCTCAGAGTGACAGATTTCAGGGACATGGGTGCAGCACATATCACCAAGCCATGCCACCAGCGTTCTTTGAATACAAAGAAGTTCAACTCCATTTCTCCTGTGCCAGATTGTACAGTAGTATACAAGTATAGTGGTACTACTTCTACCACTACCACTAGTATTACTCAACTCTTGGTAGAGCAATAATGCCATCGGGTTCTGAACGGTTCTGAAGGCAAAGAGGCAGCAATCAAAGTCTGACAAATCATATTCTCTGTACAATATCTCGTGGCAGGAAATGACAGGCCAGCCCTGGAGAGAACACAGTGTACTGACTAGAGCTAAAGATGGGGGTTGGGGGTGTGGTCGCTCGGATGTGTGTGTGTGTGTGTGTGTGTGTGTGTGTGTGTGTGTGTGTGTGTTTGGAGGGAGGGGAGGTTCAGATGGGGGAAAGGGCAGCTGCCTGGATACTCCTGCCTACACCATGAAACACCACATCCGTTTCTCTCTCCCTCTCTCCCTCTCTCTCTCCCTCTCTCTTTTTTATCCCTCTCTCTCTGTCACCATCTCTCTGTCTCACATGCTCACAAGCCTCCCACACACATTCATTTCATCTGCAGTCGGCCATGTGTGAGACAGCGCTAGCTCGAACGCTCGCTGCATACGATTACAAACCAGACCTGCGACATATTCACCACACACAAATACACATGCAAGCACGGACACACGCGGACACACACGGTGCTATCAGAGGCATGCAGGCACATACGGCCACTTTATTGCAACTTGCTAGCAACACACGTTGACCTTCTGAACGGTTAGCTTCCACGCCTTTGGCCAAATAACTCATCTGTGTGTGTGTGCCTCTGTACAAGGTGAATATGGATATAGCGTTGGGTCTATAGATACATAAATCTCCCTCTGTATATAGCATAGAGTCTCCCAGGCTGGAAGAAAGGAGTCAGTGTGCAGGGAGCCGCCAGCAGACAAGGGCAGGGCGGTGGTTGTGGGTTGGGGGGCAAAGAGGAGGGGGGAGCAGGAGGCTTGGAAATGTGGGCAGCTCCAGGGAGGGGCGGCGGGCCTATAGGTCTGAAACACATTTAAGTAAATAGAGAGGGTCACAAATAGAATCCCAGCCTTCTTTTTTAGAGTCACATTATGGCAAACTGGGGAGATCTGCGGTTAGATTTCAGGCTGCCTCACTACTACTACACTTTAGGCCCACTAGAAATTTTCAGGGGGAAGAAAAGATTTAAAATAATAAGTGTTTCCTGTCCAGATGTAGGTGCCTGGCTTAAAAAAAAAAAATCATTCTGCAGACGGCAGTTTGAGGCAGAAAGCTGCATTTGAAGCAAAGCATTTCTTCATTTCTATTTCAAAAGTGTAATCTGTCACACTCGCTTGCTATACTTCAACATCTGGAACTGAACAATCAGGGAAATTAAAATGGTCGCCTTCCATATAATAACAGACCTTTAGTGTACTCCCTTAGCAGCTATTTATATGTATATTTTAAGCTTGTAAAATTGCTTGAGTAAAAATCCTAGCGCTTTGCATGTTTTAGTTGTCGGAGATTAGGAGTGGCATAGCACCACGCATTATGCGCCTCTTTTAATCCTGGAGATGGATAATCTCACTCAATTACCAAGGTGACAGATTAGCATTAAAGGGAATCAGCAGTTACAGCTCTACTGCACATCCATAGGAGGCTCGCTATACCATGCTATTGTGTCGCCAGCCCAATGATAGTCATATATTGCGTCAGTGTAATTCCGATGTGTATATATAGCTAACTGGGTCAGGTACCCTGCACAATCCTACATCAGCTTGTATGTTGAACTCATGATAATACATTTGCATGTCAGTGCAAATGTTTTTATTTTTTTATTCTTTACCCAGAATCCTCACGCCATGAACTAATGGACAATAATTTACATGTGCTGAATTTTTACAACGTCCAACAGGATATACATGGAAACATGACAGTTGCTGTCAAGTCTGTGTTGACTTCAAAAATTCAACCAAGCATAGCAATACATGAATTTGTCTGGATGATTTTGTTTGTGTGTGTGCGTGTGTGATGTGAGTGTGTCTGTGTGTGGTCACACATACCTTCCCCCCTGTGTATAACTGAACACATGATGCAACATATACCCATATGATCTTTTCAGTGATAGCGACAAAGAACAGAAAGAGATAGTGTGATGGGGGAGAGATAGATGAAGAGAAAGGGAGATAGAGAGAGGGAAAGAGAGAGAGAAAAAGAGACCCGAAAATAGAAATGTATAGAGAGAGTGGAAGAGAGAAAGATAGAAACAGAAAGCTAGAGCAAGAAAAGGAGAGAGAGAGCACACAAGAGAGAGCGAAAGAGAGAGAGAGAGAGAGAGAGAGCAAGCAAGCGAGCGAGAGAAAGATATAAAGTGACACATTTCTTAGCTCTGGAGCCGTCTTATAGAAAAAAAAGAAAAAGAAACTGAAAGGGGTTTAGTCTGGTCTTCAACATGGCTGCCATAAATTAGTAGGAAGGGGAATTAAGTTAATTGCACAGGCGTGCCTGATGCAGGCAGCCTTGATTTACTCCAAAAGGCTCCACATTCTCTGCCTGGATTTGGAGCGGTGACAGAAGGGAATGCGGGAGGAAGCGGGCGATAGAAGATTGGGGTGAAGTTCACGCACAGCGTATTAGATAAACGGATCTGTACATGAGATTGTAGGCAGATGCATGTCGAGAGAATAATTAGCAGAATTGAATGCACAGTCCGTCTCGGAGAAAACGACGCCTACAATCGATGTGTGGCCAAAGTTGAAGGTGATACGTTGGAATTCATCGCGGAAAAAATGGATAGAATAATTTGCATGTTAGCGCCCGTATTTGTATGGATTCCCATCATTGCTAATTCCCACTTGTATTGAGCATAGGTGTGACAGTATGTGTGTGTGTGTGAGAGTGAGGCTCATTTGTGTGAGACCTTGCAATTGACTGGCCGTCCCATTCAGTGTCCCCCAGCTTTATGCTGATAGTAAGCAGGAGCCGGCTTCTCCGTATGTGTGAATGTGTGGCTATTATTACCTTCCTGTCAATTTAGCTAATTGGCAGTGGCATAAAACCTTTTGGGTCAAGCACGTTGCATTATTTTAACCTCCACACCAAAACTACATTGAAATAGGACAGAAATGATTGCCATACTTGATGAACACATGACGCTCACACACAAACACACACACACACACACACACACACACCAGCACTTAAACCACACACAGCCAGCACTAGTTAGCATGGTGCTAACAAACTCGGGCTAGCGCTGGAGAGCTCACAATTTTTTTTCACTGCATGACAAACAAGAGCATTCAAACTGTTTGCTCGGCAGGTGCGTGTGTACACTCACATGTGCATGCACACACACACACACACACACACACACACACACACACCCCAAAACCCCCACACACATGCGGCCACAGAGCAAGCTAAGGAGGAGGTGGATGTGGTGAGGACCGTTGAGGCGGTGGTTTGAAACGCAGGCTTGTGGGGTCTGTGATGGGAAACTGCCATTACCAGAGGGTGGGGGAGCTGTGTGGCTGAAGAGGAACACCAGATATGTGTGGAAGGAAATACAATGTAGTTTAGTGGAGATAGTGTGAGGGGAGTGCAGGAATACACCTAACACATATCTATGCCTTGTGAGTTTGTTTAAATGACTACAGTGCCGGAGATAGTGTGAGGGGAATGCAGGAACACACTTAACACATCTATGCCTTGTGAGTTTGTTTAGATGACAGGTTACTGGAGATAGTGTGAGGGGAATGCAGAAATACACGTAACACATCTAAACGTGGTGAGTTTGCTTGTTTAAATGAGAAAAATGAGGGGGTAGGATAGAAATGTAAACCGGAAAAAAATACAATTACTGTATATATAGACATATAGCTGTGTGTTTTAATTAGAAAACATCATGTTTTGGAGTGTATAGTTCTAACTACCAAAATGTATTCTTCTTGAATTTAAATTCTTCTCGAGACTGTTGTTCAGTTTGTTCGATCGGCTGGAAGAGGCAGCGAAACATTTGGGTGGCAGGTGTAATTGTCACCCTGTCACATACGTGAAATGTGCTTTGACAACCTTTAAATCTGTCACTAACAAGGCACGTCTCGCGCCACCAGACGCTGGCCTGCTGCGTTTCGGGTTCATTCGGTGAGCACTGCATGACGAAAAAAACAACCAACACAACATTAATATTGTGCTCCACACAACTCAAACGTACCAAGTACAGGGAACAGTACAGCCCTATGGAACCACCCTCGGCTCACTTAAGTCTATTTCTGTACCACTTGCAACGGAGAGTACCTATTAACAAGTACACGCTTCACAGGTCTATGTTCATGGAGACGATTTGAACCCCTTACGATACACTGCAATGACAATCCACATGAGAAGAGATGGAAAACAATGAGACATGAGAATGAGAACGAATTGTTATATTCCACAAAAAATGTTTGGGGGGTATGACCATTTTATTCAGCAGGACAGGAAAGTAAGGCACCTGTTCAGAACGCTATCATTTGTCAGCAAATATACCACAAGGTACAGCAAAAAAGAAAGAAAAGTATTTGAATTGGATTGACAGCGTGAGTAATGCCTGTCTTCCTAAACTCAGTGTATAGCTGCTGGATAGACCTCCAGAAGGATGGAGCCATGGTGCACCCCCACCGCACCCCAAGAAAAGAATACAGCGCTTCACCCGCCTCCTGCACCATGACCTTAATACAGAAATCTTCCTCATCCTCCTCCTACTTATAGAGCTCGACACTCTCAGGTGCTCCAATCCCTGTAGTTTCAACTCCAGCGGGGATCTTGACGGCATGCATATGGAGGCGCAGATGATGATGATGAGGATGGTGAAGGTAGCGTGGTCTTCCTTCAGATAAGCACTAATCGTGTTTGCCGACCGTGGCGGCAGGAACTCGCTGTAAGCGCGGCCGGCGGTATTATGTGGGATTGGGGGCTGGGTGGGGTTGGTGGTGTGGGGAGGGGGTATAATTCAGTGCAGCCTAAAAAAAAAGGAATGGAGTCGGATCTCTGTGGGGGGTGCAGGTAAAGAGTGGAGAGTCATGGAGGGGGGGTTGATGGCGGAGGTCGCGGTGATGTGGATGACGACGGTGGCGGGGGGTAGGAGGGAGGGAGCCCAGAGGGGTATCCAAGCACACCTAATCCCGTGCCAGGCATTGATTGCTTGACTCCTCTTTTCGTTTGTCCTTTTCTTTCCTCCCTCTCTCTCCACCCCGGTCTCCTACATGCTTCCGACGCCCTCCGACTCCCTGTCATCACAGGGAGCTCAAGGCATGGCTGTCGGGGCCATGAGGAATGCTGGGTTATCACCGTTCGTAGGTTAACCTTATTCCTTTTGAAATATCACATGTGATCGGGGCACAGTACAGGAATTCTTGTGACAAGATTGGTTCCATTTATCCACCCATATGGGTAATGACATGTGAAGGGTCAAGTGAACTAGCAATAAGAGAAGCCATCCACGACCCTTACATGCTACAACTATTTTTGTCATCTGTGAAATTGCTGTATATATAATATAATAGACATAACTCGAAAGGTCTTTATTTTATGTGGACATAATAATGTAAACTCCCCAAATACCCCTATTTCACTGTTTACAGCTCACAGTGTTGTTGGTCTTGTGGTGAACCTTGTGGTGATATTTTGTCCCTCCTCCGCCCTAATGTCTTTCTCCAGCTGTTTCCTCTTGCTTGCATGCCTCATTCTCTAGTGACAATTGAATATTTTCTCTCTTAAATGTTACATCCACAAATGTGTATGACTATAATATGGAAATATGAATTTGACTGATTCATTTGAGGTTAAATTAGAGGCAGAAGATATATTTCCTCACAAAACACACATAAATACTGGCTTTTAAGAATTGTTTTGTTCTTCTGAAAAGATTGAGCAAATAGGCAGAAAACAAAAAACATTTTTATTTCGGTTAGACAAATAGGAAAGGCACATTTTTCTATTTTATTGACAACAATAAATGAAAATGACTTCCTTACAATGTGATTAGTTAATCCTAAAATAGTGTGGTGGATAAAAAATGAATTAGACTGCTGAAAATGGATCAGACTTTGTTGCTAAATGGTCTTTACAACCTAACTAAAAACAAGACGAGGAGAAAAACCTAATTACGAGGCTAACCCGGATAACACAACATCAACAATGTTAGTTGATGAAAATGTAATTCCCTTGGTACAAACAAAACAGCCATGCCTTTCCCTGTTGTCCTAAAAACAGTAAAACGAAAAGAAAATCAGCATATTGCGTGCTGATACCAGGGTTCTTTTATTCAGCTGGGTGCCGCGTGAGGCAGGGTCCTCGCTAAGGCGAAGGGGTGGTGGGGGGTTGTGTGTCATAAGGATGCAGTTAAGCTTGCTTGACGTGGATAATAAAAAAAAATATAAAAACTTCTCCCCTCACCTCGGGGCTTGTGGTGCATCCATGGCGTATGTCCTACATGCTTGTTCGAGCATAAGCCAATGTAGCCTCTGCTTCCTCGGCCTTGGCACTGTAACTAAGGCTTTTGTCATTTACCAAACTAATGCAGGGGAAATATAAAGCGGGAATTTTTTAGACCGAGAGATTATGCAGTTGCCGTGATCACATGCGTGTATGTGTGTGTGTGTGTGTGTGTGTGTGTGTGTTGTTGACGCACACCTCTATACACGCATTGGGTCGACATTTGGGTCATTTTGCGGCACGAACGGTCGACCACAGCAACTTAAAAAAATGAGTTTAAATCCTAAATTGTCGACATGTGCAAGCTGCAGTTATTAACAGGAGTACAGGGACAAAGGTATTAACATCGAATCAAAATGGATTCCTTATTCCTTTGTGTGCCATCCATGATCCTGAAACTCCAAGGTAAGTAAAGAGGGGCTTATGGTCAGAGTGTCTGGGGATCCTTAAAAAGTATTAAAAAGCATTGAATGTGATAATCAAGACCAGTAATTCTGATACATTAAGGCCTTAATTTGTCTGAAAATGCAAATTCCATACATGGACACATGGAAGACACAAATGTAGATTTGTCATGTTATGTTTCATTGTGACATCCAGGGGAAAACGGGTAACTTGGTAAATGCTATTTTGAATCTTCACGCCGACTGGAATTTGTCTGGAGCAATAATTGCAATGCAGTCGAGTACTGGAGAAAACAAGCCAACCCTAACCCCATACCCAAAAAGAACAATTATAATTCAATACAAGCTGTTTATGAATTTATTTATCAGTGAAGTCGTCATCAGTCACTGGAATATGTAAATTCAACAAGCAGTGGCTTGACCAGCATTTGGAGATGAATAAAGAGGCGTTTGTGTTGACGTTTGACCAGAGCCTGAACCAAAAAAAACCCCTGCACATCCAATACTGGATGCTCACTCTAGTACCTGGGCTCCCAGTTCATGGGGGCCACGGAACTGTTCAGGATTTACTGCACCGCTTCAATGTAAGTAGTATGTGCAATACTAATAAATATCTTGCTGAGATGATTATTAATATGGTTTTGTTGATCTTTAATATTAAGTTATTAAGGGAGGATTTCACTGCTGTGTCAAAGTGGACCACCTTTCCCCATCCCTTTGTGTGGCACTGCAGTTGGATTGCAAACCTACCTGTTTCAGAACGGGCTGTGGAGGTGTGGCCATCTTTGATCGTTTATCTGGGTGCAGTCCACACCTAGAAGCTGCCAAATCCAGGAACAGCATCATCTCACACACTTGCAACAACTCATCATGGATTAAATCCAATTCTACATGACCATCACCAAGACATTCAGGTCTTTCTTTATCAGATCCCAAATGGATGAGCTGGTGATTCCATTCCTCCAGAGTTGATTGAGGTAACGATAGCCTGGTACTGTAACATGTTATAGGCTTAGAACTCTTGATATCCTTGATCCGATGATTATGGCAAGGAATTCGATATGGAAAATAACAGTGCTTGTGAAATTGCGTCTAATGTGTATGTGATTGGGATTACATTTCAAATGTTTCTGTTGACCAAGTATGCTGTGGCGTTTTGTCCAGGTCTGGACTGTCTGTGACTGGACTGTTGGTGACGAGAAGAACTGGGTGGACCCAAAGGAGGTAAAAATGGGCCTGGGCGCAGAATCCGTGCTCAAGGTAATAAATCATTTTCTTATTCACAGATGATGAGACGGCACACAGTGTAATAGGTCATTCAGTACTTTTCCCATTATCCCATTATCCCTCTGTCAGATCAGTCAGTCAAGTTTAGGAGAGAGTGGATGCCAAAGATCATACAGAAGGTACAGGATAAATCCCCTCTGACGTATGCCACAGAGAGGGGGACATGTGGCCTGTATGGACCGCAAGACTATGTACACAGACCCTGAGAGCATGTTGAGTCTTCAGCAGATCAGCAGTTGTCAGGAGGTGTTTCTGCTGCTAGGAGTGAATAGAGCCATAGAATAGAGCAGTTCTGTGTGTCACACACTGCACACACCACACTGTCATTTCACACAATACTCTCCACACAATACACAGCTTGTCCTCCTTAGCCCAATTACTGCAGTCCCTATACCAGAGCCCAACAATCATTGTCACAGAGCTGAGCTGTGCTTTAAAACCAAGTTTCACAATTTTAACAATTGCTAGTATCTTGATACGAGATGAATCTGACAGATGTAAATACATTCAACATGCACCTAAATGATGCATTTGTTTTTATTGTCCACTATTGTGCCCTTCCCGGTATTATTGTCCAAGTGATGTGATTCCACAATAGCCTGGCTGTAGAATCAACAGACGAGGCCTTCCTCACCTATGAACTCAAGACCAAAACGAGATGCTTTTCTCCAGATCAGCCAATGCTACCCTGAGGTGTGGGCCTTTTGCAGAATGCTGTCTGCATCTCCCGTCACATGAGCAGGTGACCGCTGAGGGGCTTTTCGATCAATAAGGAGGTGGAGACCTGTAATATGCAGGAGGTTACAGTCATTGCTTCGGTGCCTCATTTGCGACCACGTCAGTCGGCCGGGGGCGACCTCGAGGTTCCTTTGTCCAAGGAGATGCTGGCATCTGCTGAGGTGCCAACTGCATGTCGAGGACAAAAGGATGACGCTACAGTAACAGCAGAAGAGGAAATAGAAGAGCAGAAAAAGTGAAAGCCAACTCTGATAACCGTAAAGAAGATGTGAGCCCACCGAGGCCTGCAGAACCACCATCCAAATGCAGCTTTGCCAGATAGAAGCTGCAGTGAAGGAAATTAAGCCTATACTAAATTACTCCCAAACAAATATGTCTCTGGAATTGTACAATACATCGGCCTAACACAAAATAATATAACTGTGCATTCTTGTGTCGGAGACTCATCACCATGCACAGTGTGGCTAGACATCTGCATCGGTTGGCTTGCTATGATTTGTACCTTCCTATAACTATATCATTAAAATGAAGGTTGAAGGTTTGAATAGAAGCGCACCGTGGTGATTTTAGTGTACAGGGCAATGAGACTGAGATCGGCGATCACACTGGCAACAGCCAATGAGATTTGACAACAAGAACGGCCAATGGTATGTGAGGACAAGAGGAAGAACGAACTGGGAATGAGTTCAATGATAACAACAGCAATTGCTACAGTTTCTACAAAGTCTACAAGTTCTACAAACAATGGGGGGAGAGGGTGATGGTTTGTATCTTGACCAGTGTGCCGCATCTCTTCGTACAGAAACCATTAGCGTGAGTATGTGAGCCTCGTTCCCACAAGACTTGGCGAGTTGTCAGAGCAGGCGTGGATATCTGTGTACTGTGTATCATCTGTGTACCCCCGCAGATTCCCACCTCTCGCCTAGTGTTGCCTACAGAGCACAGGCCTCGAGTTCTCAACTGCTTGAGTCGTTATCTGTTTGTCCATGTAATTATAATGCCAGTGTTGAATATGTCTCACATTTTACAATACAGACTATAAGACGAACTACTTGTGTGTTTTTGTGTCAGACACACATCGCCATATGCACAGAGTAGAGTTGTCATGCAGTTGAGGTTCCTTATTATTATTCGTTCTTTCATATAATTATATAATTAAATGGCATTGTTGCCATTTTGTCATTGGGACAGAACTATGACACTCCAAATGACCTGCCACTCAAAAAGGAAGCACTAAGAAGATCACAAGCATCCGATGCCAGTTACCTAATTATGTTAATATTAAATAATTGTCAATAAACATGTTAGGACACAGTCTCTCAATTTAAACAAATTGGTCTTGTGGGTGATTTAAAATGGTGGTTTAAAATGTATTTCTGAGTGGCATTAAAGGGGTATTAAAAAGCCTTAAATCTGACCTGCCTGAACCTGCAGATACCCTGTACGATTCATGAAGACCAGGATTGTTTGACTCTTTGCTTTAAGACAGGAGCATATTAGGAAGAGAGAAGAAGCAAGGCGTACTCTGGTTTACAGGAGACAGAAGGACTTCAACGTTGTCTTTGAAGAGATTCTTTCCAGTTAATTGTTTTTTTGTAATAAAATACAGCTGGAACTGTTTTACGAGGTTACTTTATTTCCTCCTATTTGGTGTACTCTTGCTCAGAAAACCTTTCTTCTCAAGAATGAATCCCATGTCAGAAAGTTTCTCTTATCTTTGCACTTCACCAAATAAGCCTACTCCTTACATTGACACTTAACATTGTGTGTTACCTTAACATTGCGTTGTACCTGAAATTTGAGCTATTTTCAGCATTCACTTGGAGGATGTGCTTGATCGTTATAATGTGTACACTTCTTGGCATATTGAAAATAGCCATTATCTGATTGATCTGTTGTTCCCTGTTGATCTAGGTCAGGGGTTCTCAGGCTTTTTTCAATCAGCACCCCACCCCCGGGTTAACATGAATGGTGACAGGTAGCTGTGGGTGGGATGGAGAAGAAACAAACACACTGTAAATAACCCATGCTGTACTGCCTACATTTTCTCTTCATAATGTGGGCCATTACTGTAGAAATGGGATGTTTATTCAATTCAATTTAATTCAATTTGCTGAGAAGCCCTAATCTAGGTAATAAATAACCACTGTTTTGTAACTTGGGTGTCGGACATCTCATAGCCAGGTTGAGCAGCTGTTCTATAATGGAGAGAACAACATATCTGGGCAACGGTCATTGTGGATTCTGTTGAAGTGCCCTTGGGCAATACAACTACCCAACCTATCCTGCCTACCAATGTCCACCAAAATGCTTGACGAGTAACGGACAGATTGCATCGATGTGACGTCCGCGGCCGCGTACATGCATTTGTGCCATTTGCTGTTTGAACCGTATATCCTCGTTCGCTATTTGCATTCAGTCTGTTTGAATTTAAAAAAACGGTGAGGACAAACAACATCCCGAAATAGACATGGTACCCGGGCATCACCGATACGACCACACGTCAGCTCGGATCACATTTGACAACTGACTGACAGCCGCGCCATTTCATGGTTGGAAGGCATTTGTTCTCGAGCTGCTCTGTCTCAAGCTTGACCTATCACTGCCTGCGTCTCCCGTTAAATGTCTGAACGTTTTAGGTGATCTTTTTTGTCATCTGTAGTGTTCAACGTCTCAATGTTCTCCCCGCGTACGCCTCAGGGCTTCGTTTTATTTTTTCCTTAACCATCAACACTGGACATACATTAGAATAGTTAAAGCCATCCAATGGGAAGAAGGCAACCGAGGCCTATAGGTTGACCATATATGGGTATTGGATGTTTCCTTCATTATTTAACTCCACCCAGCACAGCTGGAGTTTATAGTGGTCCTCCAATATGGTGGCATCCTTGAAAGAGGAAAAAGTCTATTGTTTCATCTTTCAAGGCATTTAAAAGGGCATTCTAACGCCATATAACACCTCATACTGCCATTTTTTGCTGAAAAGACTGCTGAAAAGTTCACCATTTCAAACTTCAATATTTACGGTGTTTTCCTGCTGTGTTTCAAATGATATATTATTATCCATTTAGTTTCGTGTCTATAAAAAATGTTGGGGACACATCTGCACGCCGCTCTCGCTAAAAACACTTCTTCAGTTGCTCATGCAACAAGGGCATTAAGTCTGACACACTGCATTCCCCCAAAGTACAGGTATATACAGTAAACATGAAGTAGCCCATTCTGTGCTCTGACCTCCACCTGAAAAAGACCATTTCATCTCACAACCAAACAGACTTGAATAATGTCTGTGGGGAATTTCATTTCATTCACACACAAACTAAATGTATCAATGGCTGCTTTAAAATATCTATATACACATAGATTAAGCACAGGTGGCCCACAAGCTTTCACTAAACTACTTAAAAACACACTACTGTGAACATATTGTGACAGCCGGCAGAGGCACAAGAGAGGAGAGGTGAGGAACCACAGATATGTGCCCTTCCCGGTATTAACGCTCATGCCAAAATATGGAGGTCCGGTGACGTCATCCCAATCACGGGGATGCGGAGCACCTGTACCTCGTCGACGGAGCCCAGCGGGAGACAAGCGACGCGATAATTGATGGACACATAAAAAGGGAAGTCTCACACACACACGGGAGGAGTATGGGAGTAATGATTGATAGAGAGAGATTGACTGAAGTACTGTGTATGATCCATGTCGGAAGGAGAACCCTGCTGTGTGCTGAACCCCTGGACCGTCTGAGAACCCTGCTGTGTGCTGAACCCCTGGACCGTCTGAGAACCCGCCCCGTGAACGACCCCCACCTGTCTGACTACCCTACGACTCGCTGAATCCTGATCCGTCTGAGAATCCGTCTCCGTGTACCGACCCCTGCTTATGGACATCGACTATTCCCTCGGACTGTGAAGTGGCCGGGGCCAATAGAAAAACCCCCTACCTTTCTATCCCCTAAAAAAGACAATAAAAGGTTGTATTGCATTGATTTGGTTGTGGACCTTGATTTTAGCCCTCACCCCATCGAACCCTGGTGGACCACGTGGAGGAGATGCAGGAGAGGATGGCCGTGCTATGGCCTATGGTACGAGAACACATGGCGGCCGCCCAGGCCGCCCAAGCCCGCGTATATAACAGGAGCGCACAGCCCCGAGTATTTGGCCCCGGAGACCGAGTAGTGGTACTGGTACCCACGTCCGAGTGCAAATTCCTGGCCAAATAGCACGGGCCCTACGAGGTCATTGAAAAAATGGGAGAGGTTAACTACCGCATCAGTCAACCCGGGCGACGACCACCTGAAAAGGTATATCATATCAATCTTCTGAAAAAATGGGTAGCCCGGGATGCGGTGTGTGCTCTCTCTCTTCCCCAGGGGCCGGCCAAAACAGAGCCAGTCGAGGTACCAATGGGCGAACAACTGGCCGAGAGGCAGTGCCAGGACCTCAGAGAACTGATAGACCGCCACAGGGATGTGTTCTCTCCGGACTCCGGCCACACGGACCTAGTCCAGCACCACATCATCACCGGAGCCCGGAAAGAAGGTAAAACTGAGACCTTACCGGATCCCCGAAGCAAGGAGAGAAGCCATCCGCCAAGAGGTAAAAACTATGCTAGAGAACGGAATAATAGAGGAGTCGCATAGCGAGTGGTGCAGCCCCATTGTGCTGGTCCCCAAACCAGATGGAACCATCCGGTTTTGTAATGACTTTTGTAAGCTGAATGAAATTTCCAGATTCGATGCCTACCCCATGCCATGAGTGGACAAGCTCATTGAACGGCTAGGAAAAGCCTGTTACATTTCAACCCTGGACCTGACAAAAGGGTATTGGCAAGTTCCCCTAGCGCCCGCGGCCAGAGAGAAGACGGCCTTTGCTACGCCCGACGGCCTGTTCCAATATTGCATGCTCCCGTTCGGCCTCCACGGAGCTCCACCCACCTTCCAGAGGTTGATGGACCGGGTCCTCCGGCCCCACCGTGAGTATGCAGCAGCATACCTGGATGACATAGTGGTACATGGGGAGGAATGGGGGACCCATGTCAAACAGGTTACCGCCGTGCTGAGGGCCCTACGAGGGGCGGGGCTGACAGCCAACCCCAAGAAGTGTCGCCTCGGCCTCCTGGACACCGACTACTTGGGATACACGATCGGTCGTGGATGCGTCAAACCCCAGGCAGGCAAGGTCGAGGCGATCTGAGAATGGCCCCACCCCCAAACCAAGAAACAGGTACGGACGTTTGTGGGGCTCTCCAGCTATTACCGTCGCTTTGTCCCCCATTTTTCCTCCCTCTCAGACCTCACCAAGTGCCGGCTGCCCGACCGGATCCGGTGGACCGAGGAGACAGAGAAGGCCTTCCAGGGGCTAAAGGAAGCACTCTGTTCAGGGCCAGTGCTGGTGACCCCGGACTTCACAAAGCCTCTCATCGTCCAAAACGATGCATCAGAAGCAGGGGTGGGTGCCGTCCTGTCGCAACTCCAGGGGGGTGAGGAACATCCAATTACATATATCAGTCAGAAACTACTACCTAGAGAAAAAAATTATTCAACGATAGAGAAGGAATGTCTGGCAATCAAATGGGCACTAGAAGAGCTAAAGTACTACATGTTAGGACGGCATTTCACCCTTGTCACGGACCACGCCCCTCTAGTTTGGATGTCGAGAAACAAAGAGACCAATGCCAGGGTCACCCGCTGGTTCCTGTCCCTGCAACCCTACGCTTTCTCCGTGGTCCACCGGTCCGGGGCCGCGCATGGAAACGCGGACGCCATGTCCAGAAGAGATGCCCTAGGGGGCTGGGCCGCACCTCCCTCCAGGTCGGAGCTGAGGGGGAGGGTGTGTGACAGCCGGCAGAGGCACAAGAGAGGAGAGGTGAGGAACCACAGATATGTGCCCTTCCCGGTATTAACGCTCATGCCCAAATATATTGACTGAAGTACTGTGTATGATCCATGTCGGAAGGAGAACCCTGCTGTGTGCTGAACCCCTGGACCGTCTGAGAACCCTGCTGTGTGCTGAACCCCTGGACCGCCTGAGAACCCGCCCCGTGAACGACCCCCGCCTGTCTGACTACCCTACGCCTCGCCGAATCCTGAATCTGTCTGAGAATCCGTCTCCGTGTACCGACCCCTGCTTATGGACATCGACTATTCCCTCGGACTGTGAAGTGGCCATGGCCAATAGAAAAACCCCCTACCTCTCTATCCCCTAAAAAAGACTTGTTGTATAGCATTGATTTGATTGTGGACCTTGATTTTATATTTCAGTCCCGTGCACACTCTACCCCAGCTCGAGTGTGTCCCAATATATTGATATTGGTATTAGTGCTTTTAAGAACACACATTTTTCTGTGGTGCTGAGCAGCACTGGGAAAATATTTAGTAATTTCAACCATTTCATCATTTCATTCGCACGTGTCACGCAAATATTAGGACAGACCCATGACATGTCCTTGCCACTGTGGGGTTGACTGACTACAGATGCGCTTTTTAAAGCCGGCTAATCAGGGCTCGCCTCGACTTCTGCACGGGCATCACGGCGTAATTGGGCACTGCCAATTATTTTGATGCATCGCATGTGATGGGTGGTGGGGGGGGGGATAAGGGGGTGAGGTTGACGCACTGCCCCCATTACATTTCCTCCCCGATAAACACAGATCAATTTAAACACAACTCTGTGGTCATTATGAAGCTTCGTGGAGTCCGAAACACAGTGTTTGTAACCATGGTGTGTGTGTGTGTGTGTTGTGTGTGCGTGTGTGTGTGAATTTGGATGTGTCTGTGTGAGGTGGACGTGTGTGTTTTTCCCGTGGATGTGTTTGGGCTGAATGTGTGTGCGTGCGTCTAAGTGTGTGTGTGTCTCAGTGTGTGTCTGTGGGCTGAATGTGTGTATCGCTGTGTGTGTAGTTTTTGTCGCAGTTCTGCTGTCATCATCATCATCAGGTTTTGCGAGGGGAAAATGACGACCGTGTCATCACTCTTTAAAAACAAAATCCCAGAGAGGACAATAATGTAATGAGTTGCAGAGACAGGCCCTGCCAGGCCTTCACTCAGACTTACGGGATGAATCTAGATCCATTTCCTCTCGTTATGCTAAAATAAGCAAGTATTTCTTGCGGAAAATACACCCGGATTTCTCCTTAATCGTGGTCCGGTTGAATCGCTTAGATGTTGCTCGGTTCAGATCTGATTTGTCATACTTGGGAGCGCGTAATGAAACTGATGCACGGCGTCAGAAAGGGTTGAAGATAACGCAGATCTCTTTGTGTCTAAATCCAAAAGTTTGCTGAATGGCGCACAAAAATAACTCATACAGGTCCCCCCCCCCCCCCCCCCCCGCGCCCCGCCTACACCCACACACATAAACTCAGAAACACACCAAGACAGACGCAAACTGACGCGCGCACACACACACACACACACACACACACACACACCACACACACAGAGATGGCTCCTTGGTGTTTTTGTTTCGTCTCCATGTTGTTGTGTGTGGGGGTATGGGGGGGGGGGGGGGGTGCGGTGCTGTGTGGGTCCCGCTACAGGAGGACTTAATGGAGTGTGTCTCTCCCCGGCTCTGGGAGGCGGGCCCCCCGCTGCGAGTGCTGGGAGAGCGGAGCCCAGACAGCAGCCGCCGCGCACCGGGCGACCGACTGGAAGGAGCTCGTCCTCCGCAGCGATAACAAAGCCGGGGTGGTTCCCCGTGGCGGTTGGGTTGGGTGGGTGGGGTGAGGAGGGTGTTGGCGGCGGTGGCGGTTATGCTATATTCGTTTTTTGTAGGATTCCCAATTCCAACCCACATATGGTGCCAGAGTAGGAGTTACATTTTTTATTCATTTTCTTCATTTTTCTTTTTTCCCTGATCACATTCACTCACTCAAAAGCCGCCGCTACTTTGAGGGGCGGTTGTTCGAGAGAAATCGTCGAGGAAGGAAAAAAACATTTCATACACTTTTTTCCCCTCCCCCCCCCGCGGAACCACATCAATTTCTCGAAGCATGTCACGGTTGGTTTATGGTAGACTCCAGAGATCTGTTTTAATACATCAATTCGTTTTATGGGACGCCGCCGTGCGATTGGAGAATTACCCACCGCACAAAGGGACAGACAAAGACGCCATTGTAGACACGACCGCAGAATGCAGTGCTAATGCAGGTGTTGTGTTAGCGTGTGTGTGTGTGTGTGTGTGGGGATGTGTGAGAGGGAAAAATAGGGAGAGAGAGAGACGGGGTGTCCTTGAAGATTGTGTAAAAAAAACAAAAAACAATGTGAACTGAACTGTGCTGAAGTTCATTCACATTTATAGTGTGGGGTGCTCATGTCTGCTATTGACACATTAGACATATAAAAAGCCATGGGTATACGATCCAAATACAGCACAGATTTTCTAGAGGGAGGGGTAGGGGTGGGGGTGAAGCCAGGCCTTGATGCAGCATGTTGGAGACATTACATCGTCGTTCTGTGAATGCTGTAGGTGGCCCCCGACCGCAGATGCACAAAAATGCACGGAATTTATTTATAGGGTCTGACGCCTCGTTGCGCTAAGTTGTGCACGTCTCTCTCGGGACACTTAATTAAAGCCCTGTCAGTTTCAACGCGTTTGAATCGTCTGTTTGAGCGCAGACGATGTCTCACACTGAGGGATTCACGCACACCCCACCTCCACCCGTGAAAAAAGGGAGGAAATAGAATCATTGTGAATAAAAAATATTAAAAAGGCAGTTGGAGGGGATACGGTGTGCAATGTCCCTGGGACAAAATCCGAAATAGAAACGTGGGTCTGTGGAAACCTCTGCCTCGCTTCCAATCCGGTCCCATAGCTGTAACATAACGGGCCAAAACAGACAACAGAAGAGACAGAGAGAGAGAGAGAGGGAACAATCCTACTGAGAGTGTTCATTAAAGTAAACAATAGCTTGAGCTCATCAAAGACTTTCAGACACCACAACCCCCCCCAACACAGAGGAGATGAGTGAAGGGATCTGTTTGGACCCGGGCCCGCCACACCTCCTCGTCTCGTTGTCAGGGGGAGGTTTGCCCCCCGGAGACGAGTCAGGCCGCGTGTGTTTCCTGCGAGGAGCTGCACCTTGTGTGTGTGTGTGTGTGTGTGTGTGCGTGTATCCATGTGTGCGAGTGTGCTTGTGACTCCGGCAGACAGTTGTAATTAAGGCTAGCCTCCTAGCAGCGGCAGATAATGTGGATGTGTCCTTCTCCACCTCCCCCCCCCCCACAACCTCACCCCACCCCCCGCACAACCTCACACACCCAAAGGCTCACACAAGACATAACCAAACGCTCACATGTTTACGTGCACGCACACTCACAAGCATACTCCACACACACACAGAACCACACACACACACACACACACACACACACACACACACACACACACACACACACACACACACACACACACACACACACACACACACACACACACACACACAGAGAGAAGGATGCAGTCATATCACGTTGTTTGTTAGTCATCCACGGAGGCACGTGTACAAAAAGAAGGATTCTCAGATGAGTTGAACAAGTAGGACAGTGCTCATTAGAGGAGTTGAGGTAATTCACGGTTATCTACCACAAACACCCTCGCTTTAAACCCAAAAGAACGGCCATTTTGTGAGTACATGTGAAGCTTTCATTTACAATTGGTCTTCTTCATGGAAACACTTATTACTATTATCCTATAATGATAATACTGATAATAGTGATGACATGTTTTAGCAAAATCAGTTGTCATTTAAGATGCAGAGAATAGTTTTTTTTATTTCGAATCTGTACAAATCTTCATATCTATTTTACTTATCAGGTAAAGGAGATAAACTGAAAATTTGTATTTATTGATAGACTACGGTTTAATTGTTAGTTAAGAATTGTAATGACATACAATACACCTGGTTGTTAAGATATGGGAGGGTTGGGATGCAGCATAAAATATAAAACATAATGTAAAGTACACATTCTAATTGCTGGATACTTTGAATGAAACATGAAACATAAAACACACACACACACACACACACACACACACACACACACACACACACACACACACACACACACACACACACACACCTCCCCCCCACCCCTTCCCCTGAAAAGTGTGCTATTACACAGAGAGTGCATGTGTGAGATATGTTCAACAAGGTGAGTTTTAGTGTCCTGGGATGACAAAGGCATCTCATGAGTAACTCTTGAACAATTCAATAGGGCCTAATTGAACGACCTAAATGACCTAAACTTAACCATCTAACCTATTTCCAAAGCTTAACCAACTCCAACCTAAAAACCTAAACGGAACGATCTCTAAACTAATACCGAAGGGTAAACATCTAACCAACAAAAATGTGCTATTTATCAATGTAGGCCTTTAACTAAACATCATTTGTAGCACAAAATGCTGTGGAAAAAAGACAAAAAACATTATTTGCTACATAGAATGAAGGGAGTACATGACAACTCTGGTTTCCCACCACAAATCATCCACACTAACCAGTGTGTTGCTGATTGTTACAAATTACATTGTCAACATTGGCTTTAACTTGGATTTAACCATCTACGCGTCACATTCTCATGAATTATTCATGTATGTCGTCGGCCTCCGAAGAAAAGCTGCCGGCACTCAGGCAGCACTCCAGCATAGACTCACATCACATCACAGATCGAAACCCAGCGACACAACTGTAGTCATTGGTCTATGAAAATGAAATTCATTGGAGGGAAAATTACAAATATTGTAATGTTTTAAAACAATGTTAATTACAAAAAAAGCGAAAGACAAAAAAAATATTTGAAAAATGTATCCAATTAATGACATGCTCTGTGATTAATTCATCTAATTAATTGCATATGAATCACCATTTGCCATAAGAAGTATTTAAAAAATGCCAAAAATTCACTTAAAATTGATTTTGGAAGATAATATACATTATGAAACATACATTATTAAAAGGTCAACATCTCTTATTTCCCATCATTCAGAAATGTGCAATAATGGCTATAACAATCTGTAAAGCATCCGTGAACCTGTCCTCTACCCCCGAAATTGGCCTGCAGTCCATTTAGCGATTGAGTTTGTTAATCATGTCACTCGGCCGTGCCTCCTGTATTCCCCACCTGTCTGTCTCTGTCTGTCTGTGTGTTGTGTGGGCGTGGCTTCCGACTCCGGCTCCTCCTCGGCTCATCACTCTCTCCTGCTCACCTGGTCTACCCCGCACACCTGCCATCCATCTACTCATCTCCACCAGTACTTAAACCCCGGCTCTCCTCCCAGTCAGGGCCAGATCGTTGATTCAGCCACTGTGGTATTCCTCGTTTCCGGCCACTAGAATTGTGCATTCCAGTCTCCCTGTGTGTTTCTACATTGTGCTGACCTTGTCTTCCTCTATCCCAGGATCATTGCCTGCTATCCCGCCATCATCCCGCTCCTCCACTTACCAGCCTGCCTGCCTGTCTGTCTACCTGCCTACTCACCACCCGCTTGCCTTACCGGCCGCATCTATCATCGGTCTCCCCGGCTTCTCCCTGCCTCTGCTCCGGCCTACCCTGGTTTCTCTCTCTCTCCTTCAATAAACCGTTGTTTTTCCCCTACTCTGTGTTCGGCTCTGCATTTGGGTCCAACACTTGTGAGATCGTAACAAATCAGTTGTCACGAAAAAGTGATCATCAACAAATACTGAGAAAAAAGGTCTTACAAAAATGCCTCAGCTATTTACTAGTTAGTTACAACGCAAATAGGCAGCATTTTCCAATAGGAATTGCGCCAGGGAAATAGACAGATGGATTCAACCCTCAACCTCATTTAGCCGAGTGAAGATTATGCTCCGTCCTGTCACCAAAATATCCTATATATTTAAAGGATTCAATTACAAAAGTTTCACTTTTTAATCCAAGTGTAAAATAGTGTAGCAAATGGCAGTTTGTGGATGAGGGGTATTATAGGCTATTAATAGCTTCAAGCTATTCTCCTTGTGAGATAGTTATTCGATAGTCTGTTAACTGAAATTAATGTCATTTGACATCCCTAAAAAAACTTTGGAAATGTATTTCAATAGAAATGATACTGTCTTTACAAAATGCATGGGCATGCACTGCGTTCACAGCTTACATGGACTGCTCGCCACCGGTGGTAGCAATTTGATTCCGGGATTCTCCTACTGCTACTGCCACCATGCCCCCCCCCCCCCCCCACCCCCACCCCCAACATTGTGAACCCTGGATTATACAGGCATGGCCACCGTCAACACACTAGGGCCAGGCTCATCACACCACTGCCCTGCTGAGTGAGTGTGTGGGGTAGGGGAGGGGGGTGGTGGAGGGTCAGTGAATAGACAACTTCCTGTAGTTTAGTCAGCCTGTAGATTAACCCACCTCTTTATGCTCCCAAGCCTCGTACGCTTTTGTTACCGCCGGCACGCCTGACTTCCTCCTCCACCAGGGAGGAGTGCTCGATGGGAAAGACAACAGCAGTGCTCCCAGGCCTATACTCTCTCTCTCTCTCACACACACACACACACACACACACACACAGGCCGCAATCACGGTTTACTCTGCATTGTTTTGCCGCCTTCTCTTGTCCTTTGTGGGTTTTTAAAGAGCTATAGGCTGGTCGCCGTAAAGCTCTCAACATGTTCTCAATACCTCCGCCCCGCTCTGGGGCGTCGCCCTCCAAACACAGCGCCGCAGAGACCCCTGGTCTGTAATTACACACCCACCGTCTCCTCTGCGTTTTGGGGGTCTCAAAAGGTTCTCATGTGTTTTACATGAGAATCGCAGTGTGACGTTGTTAAATTTAAACTTTGCCGACGACTACATGCAGTCACAAAGAGGCGGCATTCCGGGGTTCAGCCCTGTGCTCTCTGAACTGTGATGCAGAAAGAAACTGGGCTGGAATATAATGGCTTGGTTGTGTCTCTGCTTGTCTATGCCTTCATAAGTACATGACAGCAAACATTGTTTATTTGTTTGTGTAGTTGCAGTTTACAAGTCAGCATCCTGATGTCCTTCACTCAAAAGTTTAACGAAAAGAATGAAAGGCTTAGGATAAAGATCACTGATGAGCTTTTGATTGTGAGATTAACAAACATCAACCATCTTCAAGATGTAACCACGCTCTGTGTATTAGTAACACACATTTGAACCTGGATGAAGATGGAATTGAAAGTTGTTTAAATTAACATGTTGTGATGAAGAATTTAGAATATGAATTTGCATCTTTTGGGTCTTTGTCTTGTCTGAGTCTACCTAATGTGTGTGTGTGTGTGTGTGTGTGTGTGTGTGTGTGTGTGTGTGTGTGTGTTGAGCTTCTCGTCAACCAACTTCACAGAGAACTTCACCTCCCCTGTGTAATGTTGAAGAGCAAGTCTATAAATCTATTTTCAGTTCATAAATGTTTCTCTTTCTCCATATAACCTTCCTTCTCAGCTGTACAGAGCCAAAAGCACATCTATAAATTCTTGTCGACAGGTAAAAGGTCAATGAAAACAAATAGTACTGAAAGCATGTTTTAAATATGTATAAAAAGGCCATTTATTTTGGATGAACTATAGAAAAACGAAATCCTGAGAAATAAGTTGACAGCTGCGAGACTTAATTCCAAAAACCTTAATTCCGTAACAATACATGTGCATTTTTTTCACATTTATTTAATACAGACAATGATTCATTGCATTGTAACACACCATAATGAATAATCATGCATCATTTTTATTATTCTGCCAAGAATCACTTAACCAGCACTTGGAGATGTGCTCAGCTAATACCAGTTATTTGTCATAAAATGCATGCTGGAGACTGTGGAATCGATGTGTTGCAGCAGGGAGTGCAATTATAAAAAAATTATACAGACGCACAAATGCTAAGTATACTGGAGGGGAGGGGTGGGGGTGGGGTAAGAGATATTCTGTTATGGAAGGCTTGGGGGTGGCGGGGGCTTATGGAGACCTGGATGAGTTCAACGGAACCTTTGTTTAGCTCAAAGCGTTTTGGTATAATGTGCAGAACGACCGTGACACGGTCATAACATTTGGTACAGTGGTATTGTCATGACAGGGTGGCAGGCAAGGGAACCATCCAAAAAGTACACATAGCAGGGATAATGCATGAAATAAAAAACGTGCTTTGAAGTTCCCAAGTGTGACTACACATACAGCAAGTGTCTGTGAAGAGAAGTCGCCAACAAACTCGCCCTCGTCATTCTCCCAAACTGCTCTTTAGTTACGTAAAATAAAAAAGGAGCCTTTCATTGGCCTATAAGATCCATATCTTCAGCAAAATCACTGTAGGTCGCGCCTTGTTAGTACAACAAAGAGGAGAGAGGAGGAGGAGGAGGGCATACAATCAACCAATCACAGAGCTCTGAACTATTTAGTGGTGGGGCCCCCTGTAACCTGTGTCAAACAAATGCATGCACGCAAATACACACACACACACAAAATACGTTGAAAAGACTTCATGCAAAAATGTGTTAAGTGAAAGGAGGTGGTTGGTGGAGTGTGTGCATTTGTGTGTGTGTGTGTGTGTGTGTGTGTGTGTGTGTGTGTGTGTGTGTGTGTGTGTGTGTGTGTGTGTGTGTGTGTGTAGGGCAGGCTAAGGGGGTGTATGGGGGGTTTGTTGTCGGGGGGCTTCTTCTTGCTCACACCTCCTTCTCCCTCCTGCTCCTCCTCCTCGTCTCCGGCTAATTCCAGCCACCTCCTTCCCTGAGAACAGGGGCCTCCATGCAGCCCATGTTGTTTACAAAGGGTCCCTAAAGCGTGACCCCTCATTATGAGTGGCCCCTCCCCATTACAACCACGACAGGGGCCCCTCGGGGCAGCAGGCATCGCAGAGAAACAGAAGAAAAAAAAACTATTTGTGCAGACCACATTTGCATATGATTTGATTATGCTTCATGGTTGATTCATGGCCATCTGAGGTTTTCTGGCAACCCTTTACGCAATGGGGTCACATTGGCACACTTATTTACCCGACACTACTGAAAAGTCTAAACTGATCAAATGCAAACAATATGACGGCAGCTAATTTGATCTTTTGAGCTCATGAGGATTTATTTGTGTGCGCACGCATTATGTTCATCCTACAACGGCTGTTTGCATTTTGTGTGTAACCTGTGCAAAACTAAATCCTCAAACACTGATCCTAAGAAGTATTTTAAATGGCTTTCTCAAGCATGCATTTCTTATACTTAATGGAGCAAAAATACAATTCAATTGATCCATTGGACCCCCTCAAAGACACGTTTAAAATCCCATTAAGCCATTATAAAAATGTGGGAGAACAAAAATCGTCTCGTAAAAAACGGTTCATTTTATAAAGACAGCAGCGTGATGGCGCGTTTCCACAACGACTGCCTTCCTTTTCCTGCCTGGTGCACACGTGTATGGGTATGTGTGTGTGTGTGTGTGTGTGTGTGTGTGTGTGTGGTGTGTGTGTGTGTGTGTGTGTGTGTGTGTGTGTGTGTGTGTGAGCTCACGGTGTGTACGTCTGCAGGGCAGCTGTGTCCCCAATAAGCAGGGATTTGACCCAGCTGTCACTAACTGTGCTCAGGAAGGAGGGCCTCTCTCCGGCTCTCCCTCTCCACGCGCAGCGGGCTCCAACGCAGGCTCTCACAGCAGGAAGTGGCAGGAAACTGTCGCCGGTGAACTCTACCTCTGAGCGATTATAAGGAAATCAAGGAGGCGTAATGGAGACAAATCCAATCATTTCATGAGCATGGAAACTGTCTCCAGTAAGAAGAATGTTGAGCATTAGGGCAGGGATTCGAAGGGTTCATGTAAAAGAAAGGAGGTTAAAGGATGACTTTTAGAAAACTATGAGGTTAATCCAGCTAGGATTTAGAACTGTCGTCTCTAATCTGAATCACATACATTTGAAATGTCCACCTCCAATGTAATTAAATTTAAACACTTTCTTTTACCATTACACTAATCTCCAATCTAGAAGTTCATCATTGCTAGAGCCAAACTTCTGGGGGTCGACTAGAATACACAGATCCTGTGCCGGTAACAAGCAAGTGTGAGGGGTGGCGTTATGCAGGGTTTCCTCCCAGAGAGAACCTCATTTGAGTGGCAAGGTGGAGGTTTTAGAAAACTATTTGTACTGCAAATGTATTAGTTAGACCTCCAATACGATGAGCCCTGGCACCACTACGGTGACGGCGCTGTAGAAGAGTCTTGCAAGCGCTGCTTATGCCACCGGGTCCTGTTAACTCTTTCCCAATGCGAGTGTAGTCTGGTTTCACAAGTTTTTGCCTCGCATTCATTTGTGTATTGTCAATTTTGAAAAATTGCAGCCACGCAATTCACACACACAATGAAAAACGACATCATCACGACCCGATTGCCAAGCAGCATGACTTTTGCAACTGAAGAGATGAAGCAAGTTAAATGCCAGTGAGAAAAATCCTCCTAACTCTATATACAGTTCATAAATGCCTACTTTCCCAACTTCACAGAGCAAAAAAAAAAACAGATGTGGTCCTGGCTTGTGGCCTCTCCCCTGTAATAAGTGGTAACAAATGGTAATTATGACAGGGGAGACAGTAGACAGGAAGCTCAGGTCCATCCTACCATTGTTCCCTCATGTTGCCTCATTCCCATGAAGTCAACGCGACAACTACCACTATGCGCAAGCTTGCTTGGGCACATACAGTAGATGTTGAGTTTTCGTTAACACACGAACACATGCACACGCACTCACACACACCACAAACGCACACACACACACACACACACACACACCTGAATCGCAACATACCGATGTAGTCCCATGCACCCAAGGTGATGCATGCGTGCGTCCTACTTTAGTCCTAGCTGCTGTGACTATGCTGCAGCCATGCCATATGCTCCATGTGTCCCTTGCAGTGTCCTGGCCACAGGCTGCTGCAGTGCTGCATGTACACTGTGCTGGAAGGGGGGGGGGGGGGGTCCAAAGGGGTTTAAAGCAAATGCGATGTGAAAGGCAGGCAAAGGCACGGGGACGCAGCTGTCTGTGAAGCATGTCTCTGTTAAGGGGCTGCCCCTAATGATGGGAGACAGTTGGTAATTACGTAAGTAACACACACACATGCACACACTCAGTGCCACTGGCATGTACACACACACACACACACACACACACACACAGGGAGCTGCTCTGAGAACCCCCACCACCACCACCACCACCGTCTCCGCCCCCCGGACCCTGGCACACACATGCAACACGGAGGGGGAGGGTGGTGGTGATGGCAGTGCGGGGTGGGGGGGAGAGGGAGAGAGGGAGAGAGAGAGAGAGAGAGAGAGAGAGAGAGAGAGAGAGAGAGAGAGAGAGAGAGAGAGAGGATGGCCCATGCTCTATGTGCCAATGAGCGAGACAGAGAGTGGGTAATGGGGGAGAGAGAGAGAGTGGGGGAGAGAATACACGAGGGAGGACTTCAAAAGGAAGGGATGGGAGGCATTGCAGAAAGAGCAGAGGTGTAGTGTTAAAGAATAGCAGAAGTGACATAAAAGGCTGTAGGGTAGTCAGATACAAATAACACACACACACACACACACACACACACACACACACACACACACACACACTGAAAATGACAAATAGAAGTGACAATTTCATCTCTCAACTCTCCATCGTCACATATACAAACAGTTGCTAAAACGCGCACAATACAGTGAATTAGTGTTTGGTTTCATGAAACTCCAGAAGTGATTTTATTCCTTCATATTTGGGATATACTCCTCATCTTCAATAGCTGTAGGAATCAACGTACATATTCTCTCCACCATTTTGTTGCTTTTCAGGTTGACAAACCAGAGGAAGTAGAAGAAAAAAAAACCAACCAGGGATCTCTGTCTGCTTCCTGTGTTCGTACGGCGGAGAAAGACAGTTCCACGGGTGTTTGTCCTGTGATGTGAGGAGGAAGTGAAGGACGCAGGACAGGAAACAAAGCACCATCATCAGGCAAGTTAGCTCGTCAGGGCTAATGACAAGCTAACTGTTGCCTGATGAGGTGACAATGGCAGCGGGCGTTTGAAGCTCGGCACCTGTGTCTGGTCTCTAACCACGTAGGCGTACGCGCACACGCACAAACACAGACAGACACACACACACACACACAGCTGTCTGAGCACAAGATGAGATGAGGAACCTCAAACAACACAGACATGCACACAGAGACAAATAGACACAAAGACACAAACGCAGACAGGGATGACAGACAGATATAAACACCACAGGAATGTACAATATAATATTTTGCAGTTATTGGTTGATGGTTTGTCTATTTTATTATTTTTTACAGTCAGTGCTTTGTCTTAATTGACAGTAAGTGTACACTATGTGCGTGTGGGTGTGCGTGTGCCTGTCTGTGTGCATGTGTCTATGTGTGTGTGTGTGTTTTTGTGTGTGTGATCAGATATTGAGTTCAGTAGTGCTGATCTCGGAGGGGCCACTGATGGCTTTGCCGTTATTAGCAGACTGGTCTGGTCTGCAGCTCAGAGTGGCCCCCCACAGAGAACCACTCATCCGTTGTCAAATATTTATAAATGTCATGACCAGCCAAAGAATGCCAGCCAAGGCTGTGAGGGTTCAGGATACCATCAGTCATTTAGAGTAGCCACACAACAAACATTCATTCCACATAGTCAATCCAAGCATTCAAAAGTATTTTTTAATGTTTAATTAAGCTACCCGAATGACCCGTCTGGGATCAATAAAGAATGGCTTAAAACTGTACACTTAAAAAGATTAGGAAGAGTGAATACTGTGGCACATGCAAATATTTGGCAGTTTTGAAGTGAATCAGTTTCATTGCCTGGACTACTTTGCATTATAGCAAGCAACAAACACATATCGGTGAGTGGTGAAAGTTTCAATGTCCAATGAATGGGGAAATAACAGGTAGGATGACTACGTTATGACTCTTGATGACCAGGCACGTTTAAGCTGACATACTTTTCACAATTTTCCTCCTCCGTGACTGTGGGCTAATCTTAAAGTCAAAGCAGAATGCATTTACCGTTGCAGTGAGCCAACGTGACCCCCTTAAATTAGCCTGACAGGCCAGGATAAACAGAGGAAAACTAGGCTAGGAGTTCATCAATATTTATCATTCTTGTGTTTGCTTGCGACTTTGCCTCAATGAGGACATAATGCGCACAAAAACAATTCAACAATTCATGGAAAAAAGGTAAAAATCACATCCCTAAATACAGTTCCCTTTTAACATATATACACAATTTAAACACACAAGTCTGTGGGCCTTCTTAGACATAAATAGCATTGTATTCTGGGACGTCTCTGTTCATCTATTCACTTTACTGTTGGGCCATAGAGAAATATTTGGATTTCTCTATGGCTCCACTATGACTTCCCCTCATCTCTGCCTGGTACTAACAAGCCCCCCAACCCACCACCACCACCACACACTACGCTTCAATGGGTCTTTGCAGGAAGACAGCTCCAGTTGGGACTTGTATTCTGGTGCATGTGGGCCTCTTGTGTGTGTATCTGTTTAAGGAAGCCAGGAAAAACAACAAAGAAGCCTGTATTGACTCCCTTAGCTTGTCATTTTTTGTTAGTGTGAGCAAAAAAAACCACGCCATTATCATAATAGATTATGTGTTAGCCAGGAGAATAATGAATGCTGAATGTGTGTGCAGTTTCGATTGCTAATGCGCTTGTTGCGTTGAGATCTATTATATTTGCTTGTTCTAGTACAAGTCTACATTTAGTTTAGTTGAAAAAAAACCCCATCCCTTTACTGCTAATCTAAGTAGACATTTTGAGATGCAGGGTTTAACTTCCGCTTCTGTGTATATACAAATTGATATCAAATTCTTTATAGGGGATGGAAAACCTTTCAAAATCGCTTGCCCTTACATTTGTAACCCAGTGTACATTTCTGAATGGTACTCGACCACGCTTTAGTGCATACAATGAGTTCCCCCCCAAGGCAGAACAGAGGTGATCGTGCATCATAATATTTGTAGTCCTAATAGTCCCTACTTGAATGATAGCCTCCATCCATCACACACAAACAACGGCAGGATCCGGCAAACAAACACGACAGCCGATTTCAAAGCCTGTGCAACCCAATTTGCATATTTCCACTTCTTCCTGTGTACCTCCGCTAGACTCTGTGACAAG
This sequence comes from Coryphaenoides rupestris, assembly GCA_002895965.2. Taxonomy (NCBI): domain Eukaryota; kingdom Metazoa; phylum Chordata; class Actinopteri; order Gadiformes; family Macrouridae; genus Coryphaenoides; species Coryphaenoides rupestris. The sequence goes on along the minus strand of PIJE02000281.1, from coordinate 103,584 downwards.
CCGGGCAAGTTTGTCTTCTGTCTCAGGGAGAAAAAAAAAAATCTAAAATCAAAACGGATTACCTCCCTGGGCCCGATATGTTAGCGGGAAGCAGCTTCAATCACAACTACCCCCATCCCCCCACCCCGTCGTCCATGACCCAAAAAAAATATTTTATAAATCTAAAAACTCGTATAGGGTGGCTTGTCAAGCTGTGCATGCTAATCTACGAGGGAGGATTTGAATAAGTCCTTGCTCTAACTGCCATTGCACCCCCCTCCCCCCCCCTCTCTCTCTCTCTCTCTCCCTCCCCCTCTCTGTTTCCTCCCCTCTCTCTCTCTCTCTCTCTCTCTCTCTCTCTCTCTCTCTCTAAGGCGCCTTCGCAAGTAGGGGCCTTTTTCCTTGAGACCCCTTGTGCTAAGTGAGATTAATTTCAACATCATAAATAACTTAGAGCGGGTCCCTGTGGGAGTCGGTGGGAGGGTGGGGGGGTGGGGGGGTGAGCTTGAGGGTGAGGGTGACAGAGAGGGAGGGAGGGACTGGAGGGGCACAGGCCCTGTGTGTGTGTGTGTGCGGCATGTTTTACGGAGAAAAAAAAAAAAAAGTGTTTTCGACCTCGCTGTGCCACTCTGTCATCCGGGGCAACAAAGCCGCAGTTTTTTTAATCCCGTCCTTTTGTTTTAGCGGCGTGCTACGTAGCTACCCGGAGGTCCTCTACGTTGTGTCAGAACCTATCGTCTCCGTGTCCACCTCCTTCTGCTGCTCCGCCACGTCAAGATGGCTTCTCCATCCGGACCGCCTGATGGTGTTGGATGAATGGAGAGCACGCTTTATATACCCCATGATCCCCCCCCCCGCCCCATTTCCGCCATCTTTACGATCACCATTATATACAGCAAGTGGCATAATTCCACCCCCCCCCCCCCCCACCACCCCTCCCCACACCTCCCAGAGCATAGAGGGATACAGTTCGTTTTGCTGTCACATGGGAAGTGAAGTGTTGTGCTCATATATCAACTGGGTAACAATAATAACAAGAGGGCTGCGGCGTGATGTGATCCGGGCTTCGCGCTGCATTGAGCCGCAGGAGCCCTGCTGCTTTTCACTCTGCTGGTGCCGCACTCAAATCCCTCCCTAAATCTCTCAGTTTATTGTCGACCACAAATCCTTTGAATACCAATGTGAAAACAATCAATATGTCTGAGATTCACTGAGCGGCGCTCATTTATTAACAACTGGACGACTTCTGTAACATTTTCTGTGGCCAGTAATTCAGATCAGACGTTCACCTGTTCACCAGTGCTCTGAGGACTCTAAAATATGTTTGGTTTTGTTCCATATTATAGAGGATAGACATTATTTGTGGAACAAGGAGCACTGTGTCCTTAAACATCAGAACAAGTAAGTAGACCAGGGATGGTATTGATCTAAAAATAAAAAGCTTCAGAAGATGTAAGGAACATAAAGGAATAACAATAGTCAATCAACGCACCAAATCCAATCTATGGCATGTCTAATTATACATTGTAGAATACATTGGATAATGTATGTCTAAGCCTTTTTTTCCCAGAATGCAATGCTATTTATGTTGGAGGAGATGCAATGTGTTGAATACTTTCTGTATCCTCACCCCCCACATCAAACTTGACACACGCACACACACGCACACACATACGGCACATTTTGGAACACAGGAATACATAATTCACTCATCGGAAAAGCTCGACAACCAAAGCGAAACAAATAACTCTATGACTGATGCAATCTAAACAGGATTGACCTGAACTCTAAAAAACCGTCCTTGCTTTTACTCTGCTACTGCTGCTACGTTTCGCATGCGTTGCTCTGCAATTTATTTGAGGTTGTCAGGCACTGTTCTGCCTTGTTTACCGTTAAGAGGATGAAAATGAAAAAAACAAAACGGAAACTGGAAAATAGTGATTCGTTTGTAAGCCTGTTTAGAGATGCTAATACCGGATGGCTGTTTTAAGCGCCCACGGCTAGGATGTGACTCAATCTTGGAAAACGACAATGTTCTTATATACGTCTCCATATAACGCACAAAGCCTAAAGGAACCTCGGAGGCTGAGGAAAAGTGTGGGATGACAAAATGGCTGCCCTAACGAAGGTCAACTGTAATTGGCTTAAAAAGACCTTAGAAGGTCAGTTCTTAAGCAGTTGGAGAGTTTTATCTTGCAAACATAGAACCCACAGAGGGAATTATGATGTTCCGGTTGAGTGGGAAAGACAAATGTCGTACTGATCTGAATGAGGAAAATGTGACAGTAGATTCTTGACTGTGCGATTCTCCAACTGTGTTGCCATCATCATCCCAAAGACGTGTTTACACATACACTATGTTCCAATATTACACTTTTTATATTTTGTGCAAAGAACCTCGAAAGCTAAAGTATTATGTACTGTAATATACGGAGTACTGTCATAAAATATTTCCATCAGTATCGCCTTTTGTCTCCCTATAGACTTGATCAACACGTTCAGAACCCTGTGATGTTTCACGTGACACGGTGCCGTTTCCACAGGTTGTCGGCCCGTTGGCTCGTTCAAGTCACGCCCGCCCTTCTCTGCTGTCTTAGCGGCAGCTCCAGATCCAGGCTAGAGTCGCGGGGGAACAACACAACCCCGCGTCTTCACACTAGGGACTTAAGAATACGAGGACTACGTCAATGTTCACATACCTGCCCTGAACAGCCTCGAGGATATCCACGTTTTCATCTGGAGGGAGATGAAGTGTTTTTCGTTTGCTGCTTTCAAAAAAATTTAAATGTGTGACAGTTTCAAATTGATATAAGTTGTTATAACACAAAGGATATTTTCCGTGTCCAGCTTTTTTATGCAACACGTTATTTTAAATATATTCGTTATCTGCACAACTACATATGTTTCTGCCCTATACAAACACTTGACATACCCACCATTGTCCCCAACACTAAACTCAAATGGAATCCTAATGAATGACATAGTCGGAAACAAAAGCACATATATTGCCATTCTTTTCGATATCCATCTTGATTCGAGGTAGCTCTGCTGTCTCTGCCGCCCATCTCTCTTGTTAGGCGAATGGACCCACTGGGAACAAGCAGACAGGGTGACCGACAGATGGATCGGTATGGGTAGAGCGAGAGAGGAACGAGAGGGATAGAGCGAGACAGGGGGGAGAGACAGAGAGACACTGACACTGTGTGGGAGAGAGGGTGGATAGAAAGGGGGGTCGAGAGGGAGCGATAGAGAGAGGGGACATGGATGGAGAAGAGTGGGAGGGAGATGGAGAGAGTGAGATAAAGAGAGACCAGAAAGAGATGGGGATGCAGAGTGAATGCAAGCGACGGAGAGATCGTAAAAGAGAGAGATTCATCGAGGGGGAAGAGAGGGATTAGGAGGATGGATAAAGAGAGATGGGGAGAGAAAGAGAAAGAGAGATACTGAGGGACAGAGAGAGAGAGAGAGAGGTAGAGCGAGCTTTGCCACTGCCTGGCGAGCCCCTACTGATTTATTATTTGTGCAGTTGGGGAGGACGTTTCACAGCTGTGTTTACCTTGGACCCCGTCCCGAGTATTAGGTGGCCCGGGTCGGGAACTGCAGATGTGATTACCTATTCACAGATCCACACCACTCAGTACACGGCTCGACCACCCCCACCCCCCACCCCCTCCCCCCCTCCAACCCATACATCAGCCCGATCCCCCACCCACTCCCACACTCCTTGATTTTAACAGCCTTTTCCGTCGCTTTTCTCTCACTTATTTACACTTTTGTTTGTTTTAAATCAATCTCCAAACTTACATCAGTTTTTTTTGCATGATCATATGTCACAGTGACTCTTGAAGACAGCTTCATTTGACCGTTTTCTTTTCTTTATTTGACCGTGTGATGTCATGACAGCTCCGGTTTGGGGTTGGGGGTGAAGTGGGCGCTATAGCTACCCGCCCCACCCCCAAACACCCCCCCCACCCCAACCCGTCCGTCATGACTCTGGGAACCCGTCCAGCCTATTTGTGGATGGAAAGATCGACATGGGGTTTGAAGTTGTATTTACAGCCCAGTTGGCATGGCATAGAGACACTTTGTGCACCGGGTCGAACCCCATATGTTCAAAGTGCTGTAGAGAAGCCATGCCGTGCCAGCCACACATTCATACCTTGGCTTGGCTATAAAAAAAAATGACAAAAAGGACAAGGCCGCTGGGTTCATTTGAAGTCCGGGTGTGTCCGCTTTCTGGGAAAGGGCCTGAGGTGTAGTAGGTGGTGCATGTAGTCGCCAGAAGGAGATCCTCTCCCATGTGGAACCCAGTGCGTGTGTGTGTGTGTGTGTGTGCTACGTGCTCTACAACCAATTGAAGGGATGTTTTGTCAAAAACCTGTTAGTAATGAAATTTAGATGACTTAGTCTAAAATCTAATTAAATCTCCAGATTATTTTCTCTTTCCTTATTATAGGCGCGTTTAGAGGAACACTCTCACGGTGAAAAGGCACTACATACATGTGCAAGATTTGTCGTGTTTAACTGTCCACACCTATCTAATGAACACAAACCTGGTTTAACAAAAAAAAAAACAATAGGAAGATGAAAAGTAGAGAAAAAAAGGAGGTGAAGAGAAAGCCATTCGTCACCGCAGAAATCCACACGTTCGTTAGAAGCTCCAGCCGCTCGTAATTCTTCTGCTGTTTAGACTCCCAACGTGACAGTCTGGGCTGTATCCGACAGATAGTAATCCCGTTCCTATACCACCACCCCCCCCCCACCCCCTGGCGCACAGCACCCCTGTCCATCCCCTTCACCTCAGATTTACAGTCCACTCGCACGCTGTTTGACATTTGACCACCAACGATGCAGACACATCACAGACCGGCATAAAATCCAATGCCAGATATGCCGGGGTGTACACTTGTACCGTTGATTTATCAGTATACTTATGCAAAAACATTATTTTCTGGAACTAAAAACAGGCATTTTGAATAAACAAAAACAAAAAGGAGTGTTTTGTGCAGTACTGCCAGTACAAACTATAGCTGTCTGTAATTGTAATTGTTTTAATTCAAAGTCAGCAGCATGTTCAGGGGTTAGTTCCCTGTTGTTTTGGCAGCAAGGCAAACTAAATCAATCTTTTTTTCCTCAGGTGAAACTTGGACAGACCCCCTGCTCCGTAAAACTGCTTAGGGAGAGATTTAAGGAAAGTGAGTTTTGCCCGGACGACTGGCATTTCAAGACATTTCATCAAAGCGGCCAGTGCTGATGTTATAAATATATATATCTGCCTCTTGTCGGAGCTACCTTTAATCAGTCTGTCCCCCCTGGCAGTGTGCAGTATGTGACACTTGAAATAAATCACATTAAAGTATTTGAGAGAAAATGTGCACAAAAAAAAGGTACTTTACTGCATACCTTACTGCCAGATTTTACAGTAGCAAAAAAAGAGCATTTGTCTCGGGACTTGCATTGGGGGTCTCTTGCCAAGGCATTGTGATACATTGCGCGTGCACGCGACAACACAGCACGCACGCACACGGCACACAGATGATCAGGATCACATATGTTGCTGTACGTTTCCAACCTCCTCCCCCAACAGTTCATTGTGGTTCGTCTGCTCGTTAAATATGCAGATTATGTGCCAGTTCACATGCGTGGATACAGGCCCATATGGATGTACTTTGTTGCATTTCTCATTGAGGTCATGTCACACAGTAAGGCCTGGAGGTGTTAGCGGCAAATGCTAACAGGACCGGCGCTAGCAGGGGGAGGGGGTGGTGGGGGGTCTGATGAGGAGGACTTCTTGGGGTTAATATGAAGGGAATGGGGGGGGGGGGGGGGGGGGAAGGGGGTCTGGATGGACAGAGGTCATTTGGTTGGTTTAGATATACATATAAGCTATATCGTGCTATGGAATATACACGCATGCATGCACACACAGATGCTCACGTGCACTAAATGCCCACACATGCCATCACACATATGCCACCTCCGTGCCCATCTTCAGGCACCCACATTTGTACACATCACAGCGACTGCCACGCACAGACACAGTGCACGGTTCAGTTGTTGCACTATCCAAAGCGTTGTTGACGGGAATAGTTATTCATGTACCTATATGCATAAGCACATCCCGCTGGGGGGTGGGTTTGTCAACTTGATCTAGACTAATGGGGTCAGGTCTTCACTGAACCTGTCGCCAACAATATCCCAGTAAAATAAAAGTTACATAAGCAAAAACGCTGAACCGCACCGCCAATCTGCACATTAAAGTTAAAGGGGGCTTACTTGGCTCTTCAGTCACATTACCTAACCAGATTGACTCATAAAAAGAAAATAAGAAACAAACAAATATTCTGATATCAAAGCAGGGTTCCTGTTATTTGCTCTTCACATCCCTCTCAAGGACACGTGCACGTGTGCGCGTGTGTGTGTGTGTGTGTGGTGAGGTCCCTTTGAGGTAGAAGTAACCGTCCATTCCAATTTCCTGTGTTAGGGTGTCAGACAGGCTTCTATCAACAGATCTGGTTGGATCTAGCAGCATGGTGATGGTGAATCATGAGCTAGAAAAGGGCTAGCCTCTGTCTCTCTCTCTCTATGTCTCCTCGAGTCTCTCATGGTGGTACGAACGCATAGCAGAGTTACTTCTAATTCTATTACCATCACTACTACAATGACTACTGCTACTTATAAGTATAATAATGTCATCATATTCGTAATAACAATGCTATGCTTGTGGCATTGATTGTGTTAAAAAATAACTTCCTACAATTATTTTATAGAATATTTCAGTGTAATTTCTTTTTACTGATTATTATTCATGAAATATTTGATATTTTTAATTTTGATCATTTGTTAGGTATGGGATTGATTAGGAGTAGGACCATATAAATGTTTTTGTATTATTTTTGCCATTGAGATGGCATTTTCCATCTCAAGCCCTTGATGAAATAAATTGAATGAGTTTGACACAAACAAACAAACTTGCTTACTTCAGCTAGCGTCCTAATATTGGCATACAGTAGCGACCGCTGCAGCAATATTGACACAAAATGGCTGTGTGCACACTGCACCTTCCATTTGGACATCCACTTATCCCCCGACTGTGCTTCAGTGAGAAGAGGATCTATTTTGCAACAGCTCTGCCTCGTCAAAACCCGCAAACAATAGCTTAGTTTGAAGCTATTCCCTTGGAGTGTGGACTATGGTTGTAAATAGAGAAGCCCATCAAATGTGTGATTCGGTTTTTCACACTTTCCCTTAATAAAGTTGCAAAAAGGAAGAACTGAAGAGAAAAATAGGAGAAACAAATAAAAAGAGATACAAAACTAAAGAAAGAACAAGAAAGAAATAAGAGTAGAGAGGACAAAAGGGAATATAAATATCGACACATTATAGCACAGCAGCTCCTGAGACACTCAAGAGGAAAAAAGTGAGAAACAGAAGCAGGGGAAGAGAGAGAGAGAGAGAGAGAGAGGGAAGAGGACAGACAGAAAGGGTGAGAGATATAGAGGAGGCCAGAGAGAGAGAGGAGAACAGCCCCACATCTGCTGGTCTCCAAACATGGCACCTCTCCATTTCGCCTCGCCTGACCTTCCCTGTAAGTACAGGCCCCGTGGTTTCTCCCCGGATAAAAATAGGAGCCTGCTAAATTCTACACTTCACTGAATTATTTCAACGGAGAGGGCTTGTTCTCTCAGTCCCTCTCTCTCTCTCTCCCTTTTTCTTCTTCTTTCTGAGAACACTGCCGCCTTCACCTTACACCCCGCTCTCTGCATATTGTACTGACAGCATGCCAGAAATATGCCCAAAGGTGTGTTTGTGCACCACCTAGCCATGTTTACCCCTGCTGAGCTTGTCAGCGTCCAATAGTCATCTGTGGTTTTGGAAAATAAATAAATAAATAAATAAGTGCAGATGCAAACTGCACGGAGAGAGAGAGGGGAAGGAAATGTTGTGTATTCCAGAGAGCCGTGATTATAGCAGAGAACCTGCGGAGAATGCTGAACTGAAGACCTGGGCATGCTGCTTGATGAGCTGTTGATTAGGATTATTTTCACACGTCTTCATGTGAAAATGCTTTTAATCGAACACGAATCACAAATTGGGAACTTTGATCATGTTACATGGAATACCATGGTACATTTCCCATGTAATTATGTTTACCTTGACAATGTCGTATCAATGTTATTTGTTATTTTTCATTTTTAATGCCATTCTTATCAGAAGGTTGTCAACCAGGCATTTATGCCTTAGGTTGTGCACCTTATTGTAAATTCTGCAGTTGCTTGGACACATGTGTAGGTCGTGTGTAGGTCGATCAATCGCATGTCCTCCTTTGGCTAGTCAGTCACTTATCACCTGATCAAAACAATAATCCCCAAAAGGAATGATCTAATCTCATTTTATAGATACGTGAACATGTTAATTGGCACAAGGTACAAGGACTCCTGTGTCTGTGATACACATAATCACCACAAAGAACATTTCCCAATGGCATTATCGTTTTAAACTATGCAGAAAGTTTTTTCCTGAACATGGTATAAATACATATTAATGAAAAACAGCTGAGAACCAGAGAAGCTGCTAATTAGCTCCCGAGTCACCAGCGCAGTTGGCATGGCAACAAATTATTCAGGGCCAGCCAATGGCCTTGGAATATGTCTAAAATCCAATTACCGTGCTCTGCAGAAAACTACTTGTTCTGTACAATGGGTTGACCTACTGTCAATTCAAAACACAGTTCAGTGTGCATGTCTGAATCAGGTTAGGAGGTTAGGATTCATATGTATAATATCTACAGATACATTTGACAATATTTACATTTTCGCACACTTTCTAATGCAGGCTTCTAATGTCCAAACCTATTGTAATTTATATCGGTTACTGACGTCACTCAAACTCACACTTCCACCACACCCACCCATGTACATACAAACATACACAAAATGATCCATGTGTTTTCTTTTTCTTGTGTGTACCAGTATGTGAATTACGTGAACGTGCTAACATACAATATTTCTCCTTTGTTGCTTCGTTAGTGTCCTTGCATGTCCCGGCGGGGTGGGGTTAGGTGGGTGTTTCAGGGAGAGACATTGCTTGGGGCCCCCTGATACAAAACAACACAACAGCAACAACAAAGAGGGGCCAAATTACCAGCATGTGGTGGGACAGTGCAGCTGCCCTCGCAACAAGCTTTTAAAGCAGACCACAAAGGCCCTTAAACGGCCCCTACATGGAGAATTACACGCTTGATGCCATGATGCAGATGAGCACAGTGTGTGTGTGTGTGTGTGTGTGTAGGGCTGCATGCAGTCTTCTCCACATTCTCTTATTAAGCTACAATAGCGTACAGCTGGGTTGATTGTGCCGATGCTCAATCTGTACCCTCGTCGGGGAACCGCCATTCACTGCAGACAATAGGCCATCGCACCCTCCTCCCCCCACTCCACTTCCACCCCCCCTGCACAGTATCTACTCCACTAACGTCAACTTCCCTTTCACAGATCGACTGAATACATTATGGATCGTTCATTTCAAGCATTTCCTAACTCTACAAATATCTAGGAAAACTGACAACACATGCTGAACAACTCTAAGAATCAGACGCAGATTGACAACAGGTGATGTCAAAGTTGCGTGTGTGTGCTCAATGTGTGCGCAATGCCAGTACGTTATACAGGACATATGGGACCAGTCATGCATTCGCATAGTTGAGCAGGACCATAACCCACAATACACCTCATCGGGTGTTAATCGTCCGTCAAGCGAGCTGTACATCTTTGCTAATTGCGACGATAACATTTTCCAATTTAACACCTGTAAACTGGCAAAGAAGAACACATGAATTGTGGGTGAGAGAAAGTGAACGGTGTGTGTATGTGTGTGCGAGAGAGAGAGAGAGCGAGAGCGAGAGCGAGAGAGAGAGATGGTAGAGAGCGATAGAGACGGTAGACAGTGAGAGAACCGTGGTGACAAAAAGACGTTCATCTTGTAATTGTGAGTCTTTGTTCGCCTGCTGTGAGAACGAGAGTTAATTGGGGAGAGCACAAGGAGCTGCTAGCAGATAGACAGATAGTTCAGGAGAGAGAGAAAGAGACACACACACACACACACACACACACACACAGAATAATTTATGATCATTGTGTCTGATATGGATCGACAAGGAAAAAAAGCATGTTTGCATTTTGTATTCAATATGTTTGAATGTGTATGTACTGTGTGTGTGTGTGTGTGTGTGTGTGTGTGTGTGTGTGTGTGTGTGTGTGTGTTTGATGCAGTCTTGATGTTCTTCAACCAGTGAGGATGAGTTTGACATTGCTAATATGTGTATCTTAACGGCTCAGTGCGTGTGTGTCTGCCAGACCTGACCATTGAGATAATGTGTCTGTGTGTGTGTGTGTGTATGTGTGTAAGGGGCGGGAGTCTTTTTGTATCAGATATGTACGCTCAATCTGGAGGGAAACGGAGGAACATTAGCATGAGAAAGACCCACTGAGGCTGTGACGCGGATCGCAAGACACACTGCTGAAGAAAGCGCATATATACAAAATGACAGTTAGCTCATTCACACACACACACACACACACACACACACACACACACACACACACACACACACACACACACACACACACACACACACACACACACACACACACACACACACACACACACACACACACACACACACACACACACACACACACACACACCAATGATATCAAGACAGGGGCAAAATGTATGTGATTCAGTTCACAAACGTGTAAATTCACACGACTCGATCCTAACTGTAAATCGAAGAAAATGTGAAGAAATGACATGAAAGTATGCAAAATATGAGAAGGAAAAAAACGGTCACCAAATGATGTCTCTACTCATCGTCTCAGTTTTCTCTTTAGTTTTTTCCTCAACTCCCAACCGCTACTACAGTGTTCCTCGCTTTGATCTCCCCAGGCTCTTCACGTGTGTGTGTGCACGTGCACACTTGTGTGGATGCGTGCGTGTGTATGTGAGTGTGTGTGCTCCCGCATCTACGTGCCTGGCCATGTGTTCACGCACGTGCACGCAGATCTGTGGCATCTCATAATTAGAGAGCAGAGGCCTCTTGTTTTTAAGATCCCGTTTCAAAGCCCAGAGAAACAGAGAAGGCTTATTTGGGGGTCGGGGACGTGTTGTATTCTCTCCCCTTAAAAGCCTGCAGTGCAAAGCACACACTAACAACGGTTGACAGCACGACTAACAAGCCGGGAGCCTGCGACGAATACAAAGAGAACATTTGACATTGTTTGGTTAAATGGCGGAATTAGGACCAAATTCACTCTGATGTCTTCTTGATGTTCTCTTTTTTCGGGTGAAATTCTTCATATGTATGATTTAGTGTGTTCCTATCTTCCTTTGTGTCTCAGTCGATGAGGGCTTTAATGAGGTTATGATTTGAGGGCATGTCTACTGAGGGCCTTCCGACTCAGAACACTTTTGAACCCAACAGCGCCTCCCTGTGGCAAAGCAGTATTTATACACAGAGCTCATTAAAACCATCATGTATTCAGTCAAGGATTAGGGCTACTTTAAAATCAGGTCAACTGACGCCACACAAGGGATTTGAATAATAATTTCATGCACTCATCTAATTATGCATTATAGGATCTTTGTCTAGTTTCTACACCAGGCATATAGTCGTCCATTGAAGTCGTGTCACAATGCTTTGAAGGAAAAGGGCCATATTTGTACCCTCTTTTGGCAGCAATGACTCTTACTTCTTACAAACCTTGTTTACGTTTTGAATATGATTATAGTATATTACATGAAATCACCTTGACATTTTAATCAATAAAATACAATGTCTTCTAAACTGTAGAAAGGGGTTTTGTATGGTGGTCTGGCACAATTCACAATGCTTTTTCCCAAGAAGTAAGATTGTAATAATGGACAATAAAAGTAGGCTTATCAACAGTAGGTCCAAGTAGGAGCGTTAACCCTGGTGTGGAATAGTACATTTTCTTTTCAGAACAGCCTTCTGGTCGAACTGAGTTGAACTGCCTTTCTGAACTAAGAATTATTTCTTTTTGCTAAAAAAGCAAAAATAAAAACTGTTGCATGTCATTAATGGTCTATAAAAGAAAGAAAATGTCTGTGCCATCCGGGGATGGACGGGCCATCGGGATGGAGACACCCGCTCCAATCCAGGCCAACCAGGCCGGTGGACAATATGTTTTTTATTTTTGAAAATATAACTCATAATCGTGTGTACGATGCGCTGCCCCTGGCTCTGTTAGAAATGTGCAGAGCGTATGTTTGGAATGTGGAATCATCTGACCACGTCCATAAGCAGACGGCGCCAAGTGCGGCCCGTGCTCGGCCCGTGGCCACACCACATAGCACTGACGCTTTTAAGACCTCCTAGCTTTCGGTCCACAGTCATATTGGACGTGCGCTATAACGCGGGTCAACTGCCATTATTCATCGTCACAAGATGTGGCAAGTTGACAGTGGCGTAAGTAGGTCATTATGGGCCCCGGGACAATCATTTATTTGTACCCCACCCACACCCCCGGGTTACTTGAGCATAGCTGATCACAAATTCAGCTGGATAAATAGTGTATCATAATAAGACAATGTTTTTATAGAACAACAACACTTATTTTAAGATTTTAAAAACACGTTTCAGTTCGGTCAAAGGCATGAGGCTTTCTGGGTTTTAGGATACAAATTCTAAACCTATGGGCTTGTTTTGAACATCATACCCATGACTGGCTGCAGTCAGTATGCAGTGACAAAAAAAGTTAGTTGATCAAGGACAGCCAACTGAAAGGCAGGTGTAAAGAAGAAATTAGAAGAAGTAAAAAAGAAAATACTGCCGTAATGCGGGAGGGGTTCTGTGGGACCACTGCCTGCTGTGGGTCTGGGTCAAAAAGTCCCAGGCCATTTTTTGGTCCCAGCCAGTCCCTGGTGACATCTTTGGTAATCGTACACATTAACACTATAGTATTCACAGCCTTATTAAAGTAAAGTAATGAATCAATGCAACTACATTTCGCATCAGACAAACCACCCCATTGAGCCTTGAGCCTTGAGCCTTCATTGTCAGGGCGTTTCCCTTGACCCGCTGGGTGATAGAGTGGAAGATACTGCCCTCTAGTGGTGATACATGTTAGTGTAGTGTTAATGGAGCACATTTATCAAAATGAGAAAAAAACAAAACATAATTTCATTTTAACACACGGGAGAGGGAATATTATGTATTGCACAATGTACAGCAACCCTTTATATATAGTTAAACAAACACAAACATGTCATGTCTTGTCACATTGGGCTAACTCAATTGCTATGATTAATTAAAGTAGGCCAACAACCCTACCACCTAGTCAGGAGAAGCACAGTAGGATATGGAGTTAATATGATAGGGTTCCACATTGGGTCGGATCATGGTTGGATCACCAGAAAGACTACATATTTGTAGGCTAGACCTCAAATGTATGTGAACATTACCAGACCAGACAAATGATATTTGAGAAATGATAAAAGCACATGCATTCATTTTCTTTTTGCCTATTTTTGTAGATGATGTTCTGAACATGGTCCAGATTGCTTATTCAATGTGACTAGTCAGCTGAATGCCCACAACTCATTCATGTTAAAATCAACCCAACTCATTAAGGGACACACACACACACACACACACACACACACACACAGAGTCATAACCATAGACGCAAACACATGCACATCAACATAAACCAATGTCCACACATGCACATTGCACACCCACCCACACAGATGGCAACATGCATAGACAAACTCACGCAAACATGCACACACTGTCTACACACACACACTGACTGTGTGTGCGCATGCGTGCATGTGTGTGTGGTGTGTGTGTTGTAGACAAATGATACAAGCCAGGCCACTTCACCTTCCCTCTCCTTCAGTGTGACAAGAGCTGAATGATGCTGAATTATGGCCCTCCCTGGCTGCAGCAGCACCTAACCAGACACTACACCCCCACCCTCCTGGGGGTGTAGTGATATGCAGTCTGGTTAGTAATAGGTTTATGGTTGGAAATAGGGATAGGATTATTATTATTTTCTTAGGTATCACTAGCCTTCCGGTGGTAAGAATTTAAAACATGAAATCATTATGCCACTACCACATAGAAGCTTGTAATAATGGTGAATTTCAGTTTGTTCCATGACTTTGTAAGAACCTGCACAAAACAATATGAAGCAGACGACATGTTGTACATGTTCAACGAGAAAAATGTCAAACATAGTTGTGTGGATGTAGATTAAATGTAGATTAAAAACCCTCAGTTCAGCAATGCCGCCCGCTGGGATGAGGTGCTGTTCTTTGGTCAATCTAAAATGGTGCCCATGAGGAAATAATGCTAAAGAATGTTAACTTCAGAGCAAATAATATTCATACAAGTTGGATCATCATCTCCAGCATTTAAATGTGGAGTGGAAATCGAATGGTACTCCATGAGTGTGTAATTAATACAATATCTGAATGGCTTCTACTTCTAGCCCATGTCGACGGGCAAGATTCTTGAAGATGATGCTCAGATGAACCTTGTGAGGAGCCGGTGACCAGGAAGGATGTCAGGATACAGGTGTGATACAGCTCAGGTGTGTCTGCCTGTTACATCCTACATTATTTGTTTGAATAACATGCTTGTCTGTGCTGTGCTGTGCTCTGTGCATATGTGTGTGTGTGTGTGTGTGTGTGTGTGTGTGTGTGTGTGTGTGTGTGTACCCAGGGGTGCCTGTAGGTGGAAGGGTAGCAGCTGCTGGCTTGAATTGAGTATGTTCAGTCAAAGCATTCCATCATAGCAGAAACAAAGAGACTTACAGTCTTAAATGAGCAGGGAATATTACTCTTCCATTAAGTATTGCATGTTCAAAAATTATATTTTTCTCCTTTCTTTGTCTCTTGCTCTCAGTCAAAGGCGAAGCTACCAAAATGAATTACTGCAAAAGAAGATTTGTACAGCTAGTTTTGCAGCAGTGTCCTAAAGATGATGATCAAAGACCCCTTGTCAATAGTGGAAGATGAGGGATTCTGTGCCATCAAAACCTTCCAACATTCCTTACCTACATTCTCCCAAAAAGGAACATGCTTCGCCAACATGATCAACAAGAAATGCAAGGATCAATTCCAGAAACTTGCCCTCTCCTCATTCAGCTCCACGCTTAGTTTAACAAAAAATGCATGGGCAAGTGTGTGTGTGTGTGTGTGTGTGTGTGTGTGTGTGTGTGTGTGTGTGTGTGTGTGTGTGTGTGTGTGTGTGTGTCCATGTGCATGCATTTCAGACTGCTGCAGCACATGAAACCTCAACCATGTGGGAAGTTGAGATGGCCTACGATGACGCTGCTTCAAACACCAGTATAATTGCTGCTGCCATGGAGCCCAGGTTTTGCAGCAGAATGAAATTCCTGTCCCTGGATGATATTCTGAAAGTGCAAACCCTAGCACTACAGAAGCAAAGGGGAGAGTGACGGAGGATCAGCAACAACTACCACAGCGGCCCCATACATCAGCTGGACCTATTCTGCTTGGATCAGGCAAATCAAATGTAGCAGGGGACAAACGGCTATACAAATAGGGATATATAATCATTTAGGGAAAAATTTACACAAGAGGCTATTATTATATATATATATATATATATATATATATATAAAAAACACCCATGCAAAAATGTACAAAACAGATGGATAAAGACAATCATTAACCATTGCTAAGCAATCGCACATATGGGCCTACAAACCAACTAAACCAAAAAAAAGGGGCTACTAATATTGGAGGGAAATGTCTTTTAATAATTTACAAAAAAGTGTAAACTTACCACTCCTAGACCAAATGTACCTAAATGAAAATAGCTCAGCTACATTCAACAAATGGAAATTATTCCAATGTGGATAATACACATTCTTGTTAACATTTTTAGTTTCACTTTTAAAATATCTGTGACCAGTGACACCACCTGCTTCAAATGATGCAGAACAGTCAGCTGAGCCTGTGTTGGCTTCCTCAGGTGAGTGCAATGTGTCAATCCATCTAATGATGATCAATCATTTCATGAAAAAAAGGACAACATGTTGCGTCATGTCTAATCGAGTCAATACATTTGCTTGTGTGTTCTCTACATATGTATAGGCCCAGAACCACTTGAAGGAACAGCCTGCTGCTCATCCTGATTGCTCTGCTAAATGCATGATTTCACCCTTACACTCTTCTCAGGTGTGTGTGTGTGTGTGTGTGTGTGTGTGTGTGTGTGTGTGTGTGTGTGTGTGTGTGTGTGTGTGTGTGTGTGCCATGCGAATGAGTTTGCTATAAGCATAATTATTTTTTTTAATGCAAGTTGGCTCAAGGACGCTCTCTTTAAATCAATATTAGGTTACACCGTACATTAATCACTCATTAAGTAACAATAACAGTAGCTAAGCAGTCACATATATGGCTCTACAATCTAAACAAAAGCAATTAGTCGTATTGGAGAAAAATTGACACATAAACCTTTACAAAAAAGTGTAAATGTCCCCACTCCCTAGTACAAATGATTATGTGTTTGTTTCATAGGATTGAATTTGTATTACACTTTTTGGGTGTTCAGATACACACAGTACTCAGTGTAGTTTGTAAGAGCCAATATCTTTTACGCTATAGTTATAGCTATAGAGTTAACAGTTGGTTTGCTTTATTCCGGAACAACACTGTGAGGCAAACTGCAAGTTTTGTTTATGATTTAACTTGAGTACATAATGGCATCCCACACAGACTTGCAGGATGGCAAGTTTGACTCTGACCCGGACATAGACATGTAACCTTACCTGAGACACACCGTTCCTCAACGTGCAACATGCAGACCTTGAACTACAGGTACAGGACCTTAAAGGGGAGCTTGAAAGACTGTGGGTGTCTACAGGAGTCCCTGGACCTGCAGTACAATGTGCTCAGACACTGGGAGCAGCTTGATCAGAGGGACTCTAATATAGCTGCAGCCCAACGATCAAACCCAGTTCCTATGGCCACTTCAACTCCATACATGCCTGCTGCGACTATACTAGAGAGCAGCGTGCGTCGCTGGATACAGCACCTCACTCCGGAGCTCAGGTGGGACACTGACCTGGTCAGGACAGAAATTCCTGTCTGGCCTGCTGTATACTCCATCACAGCTCAGCTGAGGGAGATGAAGAAGACTGTGGACTGGACTTTTTATGTTGCGGTCATACGAGCCGGCCGTAACAATAGGGCAAATGGAATGACTTGTTTAAGACACGTATATTTTAATAGTTCATTGAATAAATGCATATGGATAATATGCATTTATTCAATGAACTATTAAAATATACGATTAGACTAATACATAAAATCTTACACGTTCTAGCCTAAATTCATTATTGTGTTCCTCCCCTCATGTGTCAGTTAGTTTAACCCACTAGTATGAAGTCTCCCTCATGCCTCCGGTGTGAGAAGTCACGTTTGAGGTTCAGTTCCGTTTGTTTGTCGGTATGGTTTATATTGAGCATCATCTTTATATTATTTCAACCTTGTAATTTGTATAGTTTGCTTTCCCACTACCCGTTCTGTATTATTTGGGTAGAACAAAAACCAATATGGGGTCAATTTAGGCCCAGCCTAGGCCCAGTCTCTTGCCACCCGCCACAAATTGCCTTTTCAAGGGGCTCCCCCAACAACAGCACAAAGGCGGATGTTGAATAAGCCAGTTTATTTATTATTTACTTTATAGTTTGTAGTTGAATGTAGACAGCGTAGGTGGTAACTTGTAGCATGCTAGCACCCTCTTGAGTGTGTGCACTGGTGGCTTGTTTAACATGTGGCCATTGATAAGCCAATGTTCCACAGGTGTGTGCAGCCTCACCCAGCCCCAGATTAACGGGTGAGCAGGGATGGATTACGGGCTGACCGGGCCCAGGCCCAGGGGCCCATGAGCTCAGGGGGCCCCTAAACCAGAGCCTCTGCGTGAAGTCGCTGTTATTAATTTGCATTTCTTGTCTAAAATACACTGGCACCGACCGACGCGCGTCAAAACAGTGCGGCCATTATATTTCATATAAACACGCACCCTGGCGGTGGCGCGCCACTATTTCACGCCACGGTTATATTACGGAAGATCAGTCGTGTGTGTTAGTTAGTTCTCATGAGTTATAATAAAGTAATCAGTTTATAATACGGTGTACGTGTACCTTTCAACTTTTTATGACAATCACCTAGGTACATAAAGACAAATATTGTTCCATCATGATACAAATGATATGACACCGCGCCGTGCCGTGGCGGAGCCGGTGTATTTTAGGCTTAAGTCATTCATGTCAATGACAGAGCCCCAGAGCCCCAAAACTGAAAGAATTGTCTAAACATTCACTTTGAAGATGTCACAAGAAAGGAACCATCATGATGCCGTCTAAGTGAGTGTTTATCCCCTCAGTTTATCTATAGAACTTTAGAGGGGCTGAGTACTCCATGCAATATGGGCCCTTCAACTCTGTAGGGAGAAATCCAAAAAGCAAGTGCAAAACAATAGCATTAGAAGCTGTCTAAGCCCCCCCGCCCCCCCAACACACACACACACACACACACACACACACACACACACACACAAATGTGCTGTTTATGTGGCATTTCTGTAAAGTTGTGCTTCATGAAGACCCCATTATGTTGTTATCCACCCCTGATCTGTCTGAATGGAGCCCCTCAATCATATAACATCATATAACACTTCACTGTATGCTCCTTTAAATATGTTTTAGTGGTAGGCCTTAACTGGGACAAGTGAGATTCCTTACATGAACATAAAAAACAGTTTATAGGGGCCCACCTCTTGCAAAAATCAGGCGATGCCCTATTTATTGAAGATATAATATTGTTAAGCCTATGATCATCATTTTTCAAGAAAGAGAGAGGGTTGTGTGCGCTACCAATGTACATTCCCATTAGGTTAATGAGTATAGAAACTGGTCGATAGAGAGCGCTTTTAAACTTTGTGAACTGGAGACAGGTAAGGTCACGATAAGGTCAATCAATCTTGACAACTGGATACAATCGCACATGCAAAATGGAGCACAGCCGGACACTAAGTGGAGCAGCTAAACGAAAGCTAAGAAAAGAAAAAGAAGCAAGGCAAGCAGATATTTTCCATCAAGTTCCTCGCATTTCCAGTTTTTTCCAAAACATTCAAAGGAAGAATGAGAATAACAACATTGTGGCGGACGCTCACGATCCCACCATGGGAGGTGGTGAGGAAGAGGAACAGCCAGTTAGCAGCACTGCTAATGCTGCACCACCGGGGCTACTGTTGGAACCGGCGGGTGATGCTGTACCACCGACACAGAGGCCACTGTTGGTGGGTGAGGAGGAGACCGGTGCTAAAGAAGGGTCAACAACGCCAACGCGCATCGCCTCCGCCGCCTGCTAGCATCATGGAGGATAAGTTAGCCTCCTGAAAGAGAGCAGGGCGAGGCTTGGTTTGAATCTGTAACTGACCCAGCTTTGTGGGGGAACACTCACGGTGAGCGGGCCAAAGCAGTTCTTATTGATAGGAGTTAAAGTGTTCCACAATCGGCGTGCACATTATCCAGCCTCTATAAGGGACAGTGGGATTGGTAGCAAGGCTCGAGTCTTAACAAATGAGCAGCTTACATGCAGACTGCCCAATGGCCAAGTGGTTGATAGAGTGGATTACGTATTCCCCATCCACAGGAAATATTTACTGTTTTGCATGCAAGCTGTTTCTACCAAATCGCAAGCATTCGTTACTGGCTACTGTGACTGGAAACACCCGGAGCGAATCGGCGAGCACAAGACAAGTGGAGAACATCTAGCCTGCATGCTTGCCCTGCATCATAGAGCCACAGGTGCCACCGTGGATTCCGACGTTCTAAAGCAAATCGATGGAGAGAGGCAATATTGGAGAGAGGTGCTTAGGAGAGTTGTATCTGTCATCAAGTTCTTGGGGGAGAGGGGTCTGGCATTTAGGGGAAACGACGAATTGCTAGGTTCACCACACAACGGTAACTACTTGGGCATCTTAGAATAGTTGCCACAATTTGACCCGTTCTTGGCAAAGCATATGAGAAAGTTTGGACAGATGGGTAGGGGCAGTGTTTCATATTTATCCTCAACAATTTGTGAAGAGTTTGTAGAACTTATGAGAGAGAAAACTAAACAAGCAATTACAAAGGAATTACACGATGCTAAGTATTTCTCTGTAATAGTCGACTCGACCCCTGATTTATCAGCTCACCTTTATATTCAGATTTGTGAACAAAACGGGCCATGTAGTGGAACGCTTTCTAGGGTTTGAGCCCATCACTAGTCACACTGGGGAAAGCTGAGCAGACTGTTGTCTCAATGGTGCACGATCTGTTGTGGTGCGCTCCTCCCCTGAGCGCAACACGTCATCACAATTGGGTCGGGATTCCAGCCCGAACATGCCGGAAACATCCGAGCGAGCGAGACGCGCCCTGCAGAGACAAACGCTGCCTCACCAGGTGCAGCGCATCTAATCAACTCACCTGCAGCGCATCTAATCAAGACCCAGCAGCTACTGCAGCTCTTCCAGAAACGCAGTTCAGAGCTTGAACGTACTGAACCCTCGTGGTCCACCTCCGTGGTCCCCTCGTCGCTCCAGCGTCGCCCTCGCTTCTCGTCCCCAGTGTCTTCCTCGCCTCTCCCTGGATTCCCCTCTCCTCCGCTCATCTCCACGCTCCTCTCCCTGGATTCCCTCTCCCTCGGACAAACCCCCTTATAACCCCGGGACATGCCTGCCCTGACTTCTCCCTTAAACCTAACGTTGAGTACCTCGCACGCACATGTACACACATTGGATTCACCATCTACTTTTCGCACTACACGTAGTATAAATGCAGACACATAGCCAATAAGCCACAACTCACCTGTTACATAGTTTAAAACACACATCCCCACAAACAGAAAGACTTAGGACACCTTAGTTTTCCCGTGTTTTTGACCATTGATATAATTTCGTATTTGGATAAATATTATCGCATATATATATATATATTGTGGCACACTCCCTATATTGGGGTGGCAGTGTGTCCCACGACTGAACTATATGCAATTCCACTGTCCCCACACCAGAATATAAGGCAACCGGGTTTATTTAACATACAGGGGAAGGGGAAATGCAGGGTACTTATGGGTTAGTCCTTTAGTCCGTGCGGGTAGTCGTGGTCCGTTAGCAGGGGTCGGTACACGGAGACGGGTCCTCAGGTAGACGCGGGGTTCGGCGATGGGTCGGGTAGTCAGCCAGGCGGGGTTCGTTCACGGGGCGGGTTCCTGCGGTCCAGGGGTTCAGCACACAACAGGGTTCTCGACAATCCAAAGTCTAGGGCACACAGCCACTTTGGTATTTCGTCAACTCACTCAGTCGCTTACAGTACTCTTCCTCTTCCTCTTCCTCTCCCACGTCCGCTACTTCCTTCCGCTCCAGCTTCCAACGCCACCACTTCCAACGCCACCACTTCCAGCTCCCCTCTCTCTCTCTCCTCGACTCTCTACACCACCCAGGTCCTCTCCCATTTATTGGCCGCAGCCAGGCCCCTGATTGGCCGCCGCCGAGTTCCCCCAACGAGGCGCAGCCACTTCCCATGAGGCTGATTGCCTCTCTACACTTCCTGGTTTCCTTGGCTCCCTCTGGGGGCCGACTGGGGAACTGCGGTTCCCCCGACCATTGTCCACACTCCCTAGTCGGCCCCTCAGTGGCCGTCTGCCACATACCCTCCCCCTCAGCTCCGACCAGGAGGGAGGGGCGGCCCACTCCTCCAATGGCCCGCTCTGGGGTGCCTCCGCTCGGGTAGTCCGCTGCGGCGCCGCCCCCCGGGTCGTCGTCCGCCGCTGCCGCGCCGACGCCTCCCGGGTCGTCTGCCGCTGCGCCGACGCCTCCCGGGTCGTCTGCCGCTGCCGCGCCGACGCCTCCCGGGTCGTCTGCCGCTGCGCCGACGCCGCCCGGGTCGTCTGCTGCCGCGCCGACGCCCCGGGTCGTCTGCTCGCTGCCCGCCGCCCGGTCTGCTCGCGGCGCCGTCACCCGGGTCGTCTGCTTCTGCGCCGATCCCTGGTCCGTCTGCTGCGCCGACGCCTCCCAGGTCGTCTGCCGCTGCGCCGACGCCTCCCGGGTCGTCTGCCGCTGCGCCGACGCCTCCCGGGTCGTCTGCCGCTGCGCCGTCAGCTGGGCCTGGAGCCCTTCAGCCTGCTCCAGTGCCTGCTGCTCTCTTTGGCCTGCGGCCATCAGCTGGGCCTGGAGCTCTTCGGCCTTCTCCAGGGCCTGCTGCTCTCGCTGGCCGGCGGCCGTCAGCTGGGCCTGGAGCCCTTCAGCCTGCTCCACCGTCAGCAGGGCTGCGGCCTTCCGCTGGGCCTTCTCCGCCGTCAGCTGGGCCTGGAGTTCCTCCACCTGCTCCAGTGCCTGCTGCCCTTTTTGGCCTGCGGCCATCAGCTGGGCCTGGAGCTCTTTAGCCTGCTCCAGGGCCTGCTGCTCTCGTTGGCTAGCGGCCATCAGCTTGGCCTGGAGCCCTTCAGCCTGCTCCAGGGCCTGCTGTTCTCGCTGGCCCTCCGCCATCAGCTGGGCCTGGAGCTCTTCAGCCTTCTCCAGGGCCTGCTGCTCTCGCTGGCCAGTGGCCGCCAGCTGGGCCTGGAGCTCTTTAGCCTGCTCCAGGGCCTGCTGCTCTCGTTGGCCTTCCGCCATCAGCTGGGCCTGGAGCTCTCTGGCCTGCTCCCGGGCCTGCTGTTCTCGTTGGCCGGCCTGGGGGGGGCCTGGAGCTCTCTGGCCTGCTCCCGGGCCTGCTGTTCTCGTTGGCCTTCTGCCATCAGCTGGGCCTGGAGCTCTCTGGCCTGCTCCCGGGCCTGCTGTTCTCGTTGGCCTTCCGCCATCAGCTGGGCCTGGAGCTCTCTAGCCTGCTCCAGGGCCTGCTGCTCTCGCTGGCCGGTGGCCGCCAGCTGGGCCTGGAGCTCTTCAGCCTGCTCCAGGGCCTGCTGCTCTCGTTGGCCAGCGGCCATCAGCTGGGCCTGGAGCTCTTCAGCCTTCTCCAGGGCCTGCTGCTCTCGCTGGCCGGCGGCAGTCCTCTGGGCCTGCTCCGCCGTCAGCTGGGCCTGGAGCTCTTCGGCCTTCTCCAGGGCCTGCTGCTCTCGCTGGCCGGCGGCAGTCCTCTGGGCCTGCTCCGCCGTCAGCTGGGCCTGGAGCTCTTCGGCCTTCTCCAGGGCCTGCTGCTCTCGCTGGCCGGCGGCCGTCAGCTGGGCCTGGAGCCCTTCAGCCTGCTCCAGGGCCTGCTGTTCTCGCTGGCCCTCTGCCATCAGCTGGGCCTGGAGCTCTTCAGCCTTCTCCAGGGCCTGCTGCTCTCGCTCGGGCCTGCTCCGCCGTCAGCTGGGCCTGGAGCTGGTTCTTGTAGCCCTCGGCCTGC
>PIJE02000281.1:55000-74586 GCA_002895965.2 Coryphaenoides rupestris | reverse complement strand
GCGTGTGTGCCTGTGTGTCCGTGTGTGTAGCAAAACCACGCCTCACCAGTGGCCCTCTGTGCAGACCATGATCAGCAAAATCGAATGTGGATGAAAATATACATGTACCAAAATTACATACTGTTAAGCACTCTGCACAAACATGGGATTTCAAATGGTGAAATTTTAAAATTACCCCACCGTATCGCTCTGACTGGAACAATAAAACGCCTCGTACTTATTAAATTTGCTTTTGACCTTTTTCCTTTAGACGATCCGCAGAAATGTAAAACTAACTAAGCTACTAAGGTCTGTTAACAGCCTGTTTTACACATATATCAATTATAATTCACACCAATTCTTATATACCATCTTTCCTCAATTCTCCTCTCTTCCCTCCTTTCTCTCCTTTCTCCATCCTCTCCCAAATCATTACCAAAACCAACTTCCACAGATATACTCTACACCCTACACGTAAATAATTAATAATATACAAATAATGATCATCCCAGTTTTTATTTTAGGTATACCAATGGTTTAACTACTCTTTACTATTAACTTCACATACTATACTATCTCTTCTATTACTCATCTCTCCTCTCCTTCCGCCCTCCCCACCTCTCCTCCTCCCCCCACAACCGCACCCCCACACTCAAAGAGACATCTATGCACACAACTTTATCATCTCTGCATTCATCACCACATCTCCTTCCACCACATCCTACTCCACCAAAACCAACCACACAGACCCCCACGCTCCCTCCACTTCACCCCCCCTTTTCCACCAGATAACCTTGTCAAAGTCCAAACTTTCAACTTCACTTTTTTTTTTTCCATTTGTCTTTTTAAAACCTAATAACAGTATGTTTGCCGTCTTAATCTAAATCATACTTTTCACTTTTACAACCACATACAATCTATCAAACACTTATTGTACACCTTGTTGTGTGTAGTCTATGTGATTCTACTTTTAATTAGCAACTCTTGCTTTTAACTATTAACCTTCAGTTCACCTGGTGTCCTTTATAATACCAAGACAAATTATTAGTCACGCGGTTGTAACTACTCACCTCAGGTGTCATCTCTTATACTGGCAAACCAATAATTTCTGTTATTCAGTCATTCATCTGTACTATAACTTTTGCATTGAAAGTTGTCTAAGCTTCAAACATCATTCATCTTCTTAACGTCACTGTATGTCTGTAACTGTTCAACAGTTTTACCTTTTCTGTGGTAAACTATCCATTATTAGTCACCTTCTCTTAACCCAAATTCACAAATCTATAATAATATGTTCCCAGTAGCTTATTGTTAATATCTATAATATATAAAATCAGTTAGAGACCCTTATGATAAACTACCTTCTCCTCTATTCCTTTCCCACAATTCAGACATAAACCTCTCCATATTTCACTTATTGGACAACTCAGTAAACTCTCAAATATAACTAAAAATATGACTCACTGCTGCTGATCTCGAGCCGAAACCATTAGCTAGTATCTGCTAAATTACATATTAATCTCACATCTCCTCATTTCTGTCAAAGGTTCAACCAAATGCCTTCGAACGTCTTTGTTAAACATATACCAACTCAACAAGCTACCCGATTCATAAATATATGATATTATAACCCTTGTGTCCTGTCATATCACGCACTTTTTCCACAATTCTGTACTATGTTTTATTGTTTGTTTTTTTTCACAAGTGTGTGACTTTATTTCACTAAACCTCTTTAAAACGTACAACTTTTTCAATTTCTCCACCTCAAACGTTAAACACTGTCCTCTGTTTTGCGCTTAGTCATCATTCAAATGCTAACCATACATCTCTTTCTCGTAACCAATCCCCCCGCCTTCCCAACCCAACTTCCTCCGACTGTATTCAAGAAGAAATAACAAAAACCTGAAAGTTGATGAACCTCCCTTTTACTGTTTCCTCCATTTTTCTGTTACACTCCTGTCTTAATTTAAAAAAGAGAAAATGGTCCTCTCTTAAAACTGTAGAGTTAACCTAGAACACCTTACATCCCTAAATCTTACGTTCCTCTTACATCTTTTTTTTACCCTATTAGAATACTCCAATGCAAAATTATGGACTGTTTTTCTGGTTGGTGTCAGTTATATTGTTACTACTTACCCGTGTACACAATATAAATCCAACTGACGTTATCGACTCTCAAATTAGATCAAGTTCTTTGTTAATTGTAATATGAAGATAAAGGTACTCTTATGTGGGAAGTGTCACTGTAAGAAATTTTTCCATTTCATACATAACAGTGTAATAAAAACAAATTGGATCAAAATCAACATGGATTTACACAATTTAATTTAAAATATCAAACATGTCATATTCAAATAGAAATATCTATGAAACAATTTCATAATTAATTACAAATCATTATTGACATAAGAATTTTACATGAAGATAGAAGTTGTGAATGGTAATCGTTTATTAATCATATTTATAACCAATCTATCACATAGCACATAATAATTATGCAAATGATGTTTCCAGTAATATAATATCACTATATTTGATAAAAATAACTGAACTAACTTATCTTCAAAATTTCTTTGTTTTTTTAAATGTTCCTTTTAAATAAGTTTTTTGTTTAATTTGTTTTTTTTTGATTATTTTTGTCTTTTATGTATATCGTTTTTTGGTTTGTTTTTTTAATATTTAATATGTTTTTGTGTTTGAAGATCATTTAACATTAAGTGTCCTGGTGGTGTTAACTCCTAACAAGCCCAGGGACGCATGGTTTACTATCACCTACACACTCACTATACAGCATCCCATGCCAAGTTTGCCTCCCACACCATTATCAGAATCAGTATACAGATAATCCAAGTACACCCCCCCTTCCATCACCCCGTTCTCACTGTCTACATTCCCACAAAACCACAACACATCTTGCTTTCTATTACTAGAACGTTCCTCAACACCAATAAACATCTTGTTGTAACTTCTATGTTACTAAACTGTCCTCAACACAATAACACACTGTAATTTCTATACAGAAACCTTCCACACACACCAACACTATACTCAACCTTCTGTATTATTTTTCTATTATTCTTTCTATACTTCGTTACCTTCTTCTTCACTAATTGATTTAATTATTTCCAATTACATTTCATCACTGGTTCCTTCCATATATTACACAATTAAAATCTGAAATGTTAAATTCTTATTATTCCAATAATGTTTTGCACTCTGTATATGTTGTCTCATCCCCCCCCACAAAATTATCCTCATCATGTAATTTTAATAATTACTAATGTTTTTTTTAATTTTTATTATATCTCCGTGGTCTACATCTCTCTCCTCCTCTCCCTCCAGAATATTGATAATCTTGAATTCTCAACCCCTTCCATCTTCTAACCAATAACTTCCCCAGGTTCTACTGACACGCTCAGAACCTCATCCCCCCACCATGTCCCTTCCGACCTCCCAGCTCTCCCAAGTCGCACACACAGCACTACCAACACACAACACCATTTTCCACCAGTGACATCACTTTTTTTCCCACTAATTTTACACTAAAACAACATCTATTTTACCATAATTAAATAACTAATTCCCTCAACATCTATCATCATTCAATGCTCACGTGACTAACCTACTTATTCATGTTAAAGTTATTACACATCAGAAACAGATAACACTCATGTTTTTATCATTAAAGATTTCACCATCTATTGTAAATGCCTTTTTTGCCCATATACAACCTAATACACTTTCTTGCAGCATATGGTACTTAACGTTCTTCATGGTTTTTACATCTCCCGTTTTCCTTTTCTGGTATTCCTTCTCTGGGAACTTTCCTTCCTACACCTGTCCTGTCATTAGCCATTTGAACTTCCCGTTAGACCATCTTTTTCTTATCGTTTATTTCAGCTTACTCTTCAAACCCTGTTTAAACTACATGATTTTATTCCTCCCTTCCCCCTCGTTTCACTTCAGTTCTCTCCTCTATCCCTCCGACAACTACATCCCCAATAAATTATAAGAGCTTTTTACATAGATTCCTTCCTTCGTATACTTCTCTTTTATCTCTTCCTGTTCTAATCATTATTAAAAAACTATTTTTCCTCTCTCTCTCTCTCTCTTTCTCTCTCACTCCCTCTCTCCTCTCTGCCTTTCCCTCATTCAGACCCCTTCTTCTTTCACATCTCCTCTTTTTCTTCTTCCATCCCTCCATTTGTCTTTCCCTCTCCTCCTCTCCCTTCTTCCTCTCTTCTCCTCTCCCTTCCCTCCTCTCCTCTCCTTAGCTCACTCTTCTCCTCCCTCTCTCTCCTCTTTCCTCTCCTTCTCCTCCCTCCTCTCGCATCCTCCCTCCCCCTCCTCCTGCCCCTCTCCTTCCAACCCCCTCTCCCCTCCCTCCCTCTCTCCTTCCTCTTCTCCCCTCACCCATCCTAGTTTATCCCACCATCACCTCCCCTTCAGTACACTATCTACTTTCAACTATAAGCCTCTCTGATCTTTATACACGCCCTTCTCACCTTATACACTCTCAACATTTACCCCCAGTTCCCACAAACACACACCACACGTACACCATCTATTCATTCATCTTTGTCAGATTTATCCTCCTACTCCACAGTCATTTTTATCCACACTTAAAAAAAAAATAAAATCTACGAAATTATCATAAATCATTATAGTATATCTCCTTATTCAAAACAGAGACAAACTTTGCAATAACATAAAATCCAAGATTAATAAAATTTTTTAATAATTAACAAATGTTTACATTAAATAATTAACATTGTACACTCAGATAGCTCTTCGATAAAACTTTTTTATTAAATTTAAAATAAACACCGGTGTACTCAGACACCTAATCACAGATTTATTTACCATAATATAAATTGAAACATTCTAATAATGACGTCACCCTTGTAAATTTAATCAAACAGAAAAAAACTACATTAAGAGAACATCCCATCTAAAAATTTGAATCCAACAAAGTTCAATAAAAATAAGGACTGCCCGCATTTCTGTCAGTATCTCCTCTCCCAGCTGTATCTCTCTCAAGCAACAACAATAAAGGATAATCATCATTTTCCTCCGACCCCACCTCCTCACCTGACAACCGCATTCTATCCTTATTTTATTTCACTTTACTACGTGATCACACATTTCTACATCTCTCTAATGTACTTTTCTTCTTTCTTTAATTTAACACTTTCAATTCATTTGATATTTTTTCTCAATTCCTCTTGTAAAAAAACCGCAACATTTGTTATAAATCTTCCTCTCTTCTTAAATCCTCTAAAAAACTCACTACTAATATCCATATCCTACTATACAATTTATATTATTAAAATGTAATATTAATTACAATTTTATTGGTCATCTTCAATTATTTCATTTCTCAATAATTTTTTGTAAATCTTTTTATAATTCATATAAATAAATACATGATAAATATACATTTCATAAATTATATATTGTATTTACACCTCTATAAACAAATGTACTTAAAACATTCCCCAGAATTTACACTTGCTGTTTGCTGTTTTTTTGCACTTTTTTTCCCCACCTTTTTATCATCTCCTCCTCTCATACAGTCCTCCACACAGTCCCACCGACTCAACTTCCATCCCGATAACTCTCCCCCATATAAATCACCACCTCAATTATTTAAAGAAAGTTTAAAATAAGAAGATAAAGATTTTGAATAATACATTAGTTTAAATAGAGAGAGTAAAATTTAGAAAAACAAAAGATAAGATGAAGAAATGATGATAAATATAGATATGAGTACCAATTAATAGAAAAATAAAGTAAAAAAAATCTAATTACATAAGAACCAAGAATAGTCAACATGAATAGTTGAATAGTAAAGCAAAAAGATAAAAAAATAGAGAGATAAATTATAAAAGTATTTAAATAATATTATAAACAGAAACTGAAAAAACAACAAGCACAAGACATTCTCGTACACATCCTCCCACCTGTACAGCTTTTTCGTTATAAGCATTAAGAACGAACTTCCAAACACTAAGTAATCATAGATAATACAAATCCTGCATAAACCCCTTTGACAGCTGTGCTCTTAAATCAACCCAAAAACCTAACCTACAACTTCCACCATTACCCCAACCAACAGTTCACAGCATGTTCACGCAAGTTACAGATACCCAGAAAAACCACACGTAAATAAAAACTCAACTTCATTAAATATTGCAGACATTGTATTATTATCAAACCCAAACAATAAACTCCAGCATTAACTTATATCACAAGAACCAGACCAGAATATTCGCCTCTTTCTGATTTAATAATCCTCCCTAACATAACTTCCTAATACTTCCATACCTTTAATAATTTATAAACATCAAATAAAACATTTTTATTTAATGTCAAAAAATAGTCTTTAATTTTTTTTTTTCCCCCTGCGCACCACAGCTTATGACAGCAACTGTCCCTTCCATGACCCGTCTCATCACCTTTTCGTCCTCCACTTATTTGCCTCAAACCACATTTCCTCATCTTAGCCACCTCCTCTCCAATCATCGGATTCCTAGAACACGTATGAACAGAGATAACACAACAGATATAAATACACACACAACCACACACAACACATAGTAATTATAAAACCATTTACAAAGTGAAATTATTTTCACACACTTATCAACAAACATAATTTACAATTCATAACTACATTACCAATCAATTCTGCAATAAATCGCAATTTAGAAAAAATAATAATTAAATCCAACATTGCCCAGCCACATAAGACAACAAGCCTATGAAACATACAACATCAGAAAATACATCCACACTCTCCCACTATACATTTATTTTTTACAGGTCTAGTCCATAGAAACTCTACATTTTTTTATGTTTTAGACAGTTTATCCATATGAACCTCATGTTAGTTACATCTAGTCATACAAACTCTACATGTTTTTAAAGTTCTAGCCAGTGAAACCTTATATAACCGTTCTCTGTACCTACCTCCATCATGTCTCGTTCCCATGTGTCTCAGATCCCCACTTCCTCCGATCTCACCTCTCAGCACTATCCCCTTAAGTAGACACACAACACAACAACACACACACGCACACACAGCACACACACCAACACACACACCACACACACACAACACCACACACACACACACACACACACACACACACACACACAACCCACAAACACACACACGCACACACACACAACACACACTTTTAAACAGAAAATTTAAACACAAAAACCCAATTTCCAAAGTATCCTCATAACTTCCTCTACAAATATTAACTGTCCAACCATCCAAAAATTCCAAAAATTAAACTTCTATCACAGTATCATGTCCATAAATAATCATAACACGACCATCATATCCTCTCACATCAGTGCAATATCTAAATTCCTAATCATTATACACATCAATTACAAATGTTCTCCATCAAATATCTCTTCATTTCACATTTTAATAATAAAACTATAAATTTGTAAATCCTCTATTAAATTGTTGTCCATATTTTACTATTCTATATCACTGCACAAGAATTCCATCTAATAAATAAATTCTATCTATCATCAAACCACAGACTATAATCCTCCATATAATTCATTAAATTGTCAAGAACAATACCTTAAAGCACACAGCACACACTACTACCTCTCTTCATTTATACACCATTATAAAAAACAGATTAAATAAACTAAGATAAGGATAAATCATGCTCGTACTCATCGCACACAATTCCCTTTTCAAAATAGCCTCCAAAAATATTACACCAAACGACCACCCACTTGAATCATCACCTCTCATTTATCTTCTCCGCACTCCCTTTCCGTATCACCCGTCCCGTAACCATAAAGATCTGACCTCCAGCTTAAACCACAACAAAACAACCCTACTACCTACCTTGCCTCAACGCGCTTTCCTTTGTTTACACCCAATAATTCACAACCTCCTCTTTCACAACAACACAACAAAAACAACAACAACCACAACACTCAGTCTATCAAAAACCTACTAAATTATACGAATCTCGGTCCTCTCAACCCACAAACCTCAGTGAACTACTTCCTACAGCCCGTCACCTCCGATAAAGAGAATTGAATAAATGTCCACCACAAACAACGTCCCTATCTCAAAACCATATTTAATTCCCCAACTCCGTGAACCACTCACCTGAATCCTGTCCCCTCTTGTAAATATACATTTATATCTCTTATCTTTTTAGATCATAACAACCCACACTACTCACCTCCATACACAAATAAACACCATACAAATACTACAGATAGTTCTCTGATTAACGAACAACCATTCCCAATCACCCATACATTTAACAACAAACATTACACATCACATAACAATAACAGACAACACTACCATAAGCATACACACTGCACGTTACCATAGCCAACAATCACGACCCATTAATCAATAACCAATCTCCACTACCAGTTTAACCAACAAACACTACCAGTTACAGATACCACATCTTTCCAGTGACTATTAACAAGTTACCACATCACAATTTCTATTAACGAACACCAGTGACAAACAGTAATATTTACAATCCAACCAACAATCCTATTAACCTACCATGATATAACCATTCCACATACAGTACTATGACCATTTACATAAACCATCACATCACCAATTATTACAGTAACACTTTCACCACACTACAATAACATACAAACAAACAGTACCACAATCACCAAACATTACCACCAGACAAGTAACACCATTGCCCCTCCCACCTCTCTACTCTCCACCCTCACATTTACACTCTCCCTCCACTTCCCTCCCCATCAAGTTCACACCTTTGTCACGGGCGGCCACAACCCACACTTCACCCCTTACATCTCCGTCATAAATGGGTTAATGCACAACCAAACCCTTCTCTTTCACCTTATTTGATTGATATTAACATAGGAAAAATAAAAAGTAATAGAAAGTAATATGAAGATAAAAAAAGGAGGAAATCAAAAATAACATTATAAAAGAGAATAAAAAATTAAATAAAAAAATATATTCATGGAATTATATAATTGAAAAAAAATAATAGAATAAAAGAAACGAAAGACAGAATAATTTGAAGAATAAAGAAGAGAGATTTAGATAAGAGAAAAATTAAAGCCAATTACAGAAAATAATCAAAATAATGTACGTCGCTGTCATGCAATACACAAACACACTTAATTCACACTTCACAACATCTAAAAATCCTTATTAAACAACCTTAAGAAAACCAACCAGATAAAGTAACCACTAACTTACTCAAATAAATTCCTCAGTACACAATAATTTTAATCTCATAAACCCACATTAACAACAATCCCTCCCACATCTATTCCCAAACACGAAAACCAGACAACATCACTCACCAATCTTATAAATCACATCTACCAACTAATACTTTCCCTTCATCACATCACCATAAAAAAGCTTAATGGCATCTTTCCAGATCCTACCAGTCGACTCTGACACTTAGAATATTTGTAACAACCTGACCCACCTGCTGGATTGACCAACGATCTCCCTCGTATCCATAATCCTTTTTACTCTCCACCTTGTCTTACCACACCTTGACCTCAGACCAGACACAACACCCACAGTCACCACAGACAAACACAGAACACAATCTAACATATTCATATACAGTTTAAATCAGTCTAATACACATATCACATTTATAATTTAATATTTTTATTCTTTCTTTAAATTAAATCTAACTCATGACAAGTTTGTATTACAAAATATTTTCTTACATCTTTCCCACATTTTGATTCCTCCCCAGTCATCTTCCTCTGACTGTCCTTCAACTTTTTTAGGCCCATAGAAACTCTCAACTCTAACAACACACATACAACACACGCAGTAGAGTAAAATAAATATAAACACAGCTAACAACAGAATGATATATTCATGCATTTCTTCTTTCTTCTTGTAGTTTTGTTTTTTTTTTTTTTTTTTTGTTTTTATATCCAACATACTACACTTATGTTCCTTTTCATCTGCCATTGTGTGTATGTTCTTCTGCCTATCATCCCAAGTCATCTACTCTCCCCACTATACCTACTGATGAAACCCCCATCTCACTAACTCCACCCCCCATCTCTTAACCTTCTTTCAGATTTACTCAAAATAAGTCACATAACAGTATTCATCACATGTTAATTAAAATTATTTGCATTTACACATCCTTTATCCAAATCACTTTACATTAATTCCTCAATCAACCCTTCATCAACGACACAGCCAACCATTCAATACAAACCAA
Source organism: Coryphaenoides rupestris (assembly GCA_002895965.2). Classification (NCBI taxonomy): domain Eukaryota; kingdom Metazoa; phylum Chordata; class Actinopteri; order Gadiformes; family Macrouridae; genus Coryphaenoides; species Coryphaenoides rupestris. The sequence goes on along the minus strand of PIJE02000281.1, from coordinate 64,345 downwards.
ACACTCATACAATTTATTGTTTCGTCTCAACCTCACACTTACTAAGATTTTATACCCGATCTAACCAGCAACCTTCCAGCCATACACAAGACAAAGTGATTTACACTCTTTCATCCGTTCCTCAAAAAATATAAATCCTATACCCATCAGCCATCACATTTATAAAATAAAGGCTCTATCAATCATCATCCATTTATTTAAGAAAACTCTCCAGTTTATTCAATTTTATTATTCACAAACACCTGACCACTAAATTAAATGACTTCCTCCTATAAGTAATATCGCCCTAACCTATAATCATTTGTACAAAAATACACAAACGACCCTATCTCTCCGTGAAACCCAACAAGAGCAAATCTCCCATATCTTTCATTTCCCTTTTTCGCTTAGTTGAACCATCTCCATTCCTGCTCATTCATGAAATAATAGAAAAAAACACCTCAATCAAAACCAACAATTTCTCTCCTTGGGCCACCTCCGCTCGCCTCCCTCTCCACTCTCAACTCCACCTCCACCTCCATCTATAAAGAAACTCACTAACTAAAAATAAAAAAAAGAAAAGAGTTCCTGATATCGATACTCATATCCCCATCAGGATCTGTCTACCGCGAGCGAACGTGATTCGTCCTGCGAAGCACTTCTGCTGTGATGAACGAATCATTCACGGGCGGCCAGTTCGTCACCCAAAAGATTCGGTCTTTTGAACGAATCGTTCGCGAACGACACAACACTATTCCGCATGAACCGTTCGGCCGTTTCAGTTCACTGAGTGAGTCGGACTCCGCAGTACGCAGTCGGAGCTCCGCCCAACCACTGAACGATTCGGCGAACGAATCTTTTGAACGAATCTTTTTAATGAACTGATTCTAGTGATTCGAGTCACTGAAATGAACTGTTTTGCCGTCACTATGGCAAACTGGTTCCCACGAGGTAACAGTGACGAGGTAACAGTGACGAGGCCTAACGAGAGTAAAAAGTGGTGTTCGATTTCGGTGACGTTTAGATGTAATGTAGTAGCTGAGACTGGCCTCTAGAGGGCAGTATGTAGACACAGCTAGGAGCTGTAGATAAGGCTGCTTAATCCCTCTGGTTATATTATTATTTATTACAAACCTTTACAGAGTCCTGTGACTGTGTAAAGGAAAGGAAAGGAAATGAAATAATAACACACAATTAAATTAGGAAAAAATGTGCGAGAAGAGAGAGCCCTCTTAATAATGGAATAAATTAAACTACACTTAATAATGACATTTAGTGCTCTGACAGTGAATACAAAAGGTAAAATCAAAAAGGGCAAAAAAACAAAACCGGATGCAGGATCATAAAAGCTAAAATAATGGGATGGTGATTAGTAATATTGGATGATAAAAAAAAAAAAAAAAAATGGTCCTAAGAGAAATGTCTTGAGGTTTCCTCCAGGCAATTCCTGCTGCAATGTTCAATCACTGTATGCATTTACAGCTGCAACTGCAGACTTATCAAGCCTGGGAAGGAGGTGGGGATTTATAATGGAAGATACGATTGGGCATATTCTTTTCAGTGATTAAACTTGAAGAAATCCAAGTTTTAAATTATTTCTACATAATTTATATAAAATTATGTGCATAAAAATATATAAAAACATCCCACAAGGAAAATTAAGGTTAATAAGGGAACATTGTAAGAATAAAGAAAACATCTTTGTACATTTCTTATTAATTTGCAGTGGGAATAAATCGTTATTAGATGCTTATTAGATAATAGATGCTATGTTTTGTCCTTGCGACGAGAACATTGTATTTTATAACCATTTTTTATTCCACTAGAAGGCAGTATTGTAATGGTAAACAGTAGAAAAAAATGGTACACTGAAGCCGAAAATCAGAACCTAAATTTTAAACAATGTTGTTTGTAATTATCATATCAATTGCATTCAATTATAGTTTGAGAGGGGAAGGTAATGAGAAGTTTCATGTATACTCCAATTTACTTATTATATAATATTTTAATTGAAGTGGTTTTAAAATTGTGGGTTGTGACCTACTTTTGGGTCACTTCAAGGTGGGTACATGATGTGAGCTGACATACAAGCATTATTAATAACTGGAAAACATACAGTAGCCTATTTGACGATACTGTATTTTATATGAAACATATCTCATGAGACATGTATTTGTGAATTGCAGTAATGATGATAGTGTTCTGCATATAGTGTGAATAAAATTAAATGTAAAACTCAATTAATGGAATGAAATGTCTATATACTTTATTTAAATAAATTAAATATATAAATAATTATACATTTCATTATAATTTCAGAATCTGAGAAAATATGTAGCCCACTTGACGATAACATCCAAAAGCAGGCCTTGACGGATTCAGGTAAACTTAACCTCAGCTAGTGGCATCTTCCCAATACTTATGATGATAAATCATCATAAATTATCGAAATGAACAGTATAACAGCAAGGATATCCTGGCCCATGGAATTCTTGAGACAAACTTCACATCAACTTCAGATCATAAATTAAACACGAACAGCAGTAATTATAAAAATATAATAAAATATAATGCTGGGTGCTTAATTCTTCTGCTCTTCCCATCAGGTCCAATTTATATATATATATATATATATATATATATATATATATATATATATATATATATATCCCTTAACATATGTTGACACCTGCACCAAGATAACAGAGAAGTAACCAAAACCAGCTATTTCCACCCCAATTTTTATTTTATTTTAGATTGTGATCCTTTGCAAAACTGGAAGAAATAAACAGAGGGTGGGTGGGGAGAATGAGAGGGAGGAGGGGGAGGAGGAAATGAATGAATCACATTTCTCCATCTGTGTAAAACAGCATGTGGTCCAGGCAGCGTTGCAACATGTCGTGGCTGGACGCAGCAGCGGACGTCTAGATGTGTACAACAGGTGTGTGAGCAACCGCTGCTCTGGTTTTACTGGCGACCAGGGGACTGGCTGGGCTCCGCTAACCAGTGAGGAAGACCCCTTAACTCCCTCAAGCCCAGGTGGATCTTGGGATCGAACTCACGGCCGTATATCTCCCCAGTTAACACGGCACCCCCTGCGGTGCCCGGGCGGGCGTGTGTGCGTGCGCGTGTGCGTGTGTGCGTGCGCGTGCGCGTGTGCGTGTGTGTGTGTGTGTGTGTGTAGCACCTCACCCAGTGGCCTCTGTGCAGACATGATCAGAAATCTAATTAGTGGATGAAAATATACAGTACATTACATACTGTTAGACTCTGCACATGGGATTAAATGGTGATTAAATTACCCTGACTGGACAATAAACGTACTTTTAAAGTTGACTTGACTTTCCTTTAGAGATGCAAATGTAAAACTACTAAAGTACTAAGGTCTGTTAAAGCCTGTTTACATCAATTATATTCAGCACCATTCCAACACTCACAAATTAAATTAATAAAATAACAAATATGATCATCGTTTATTTTAGGTATAACTTTACTATTACTATTATTTACATTCCCAAGAACAAAAATTTGCATTTTTCTGACCCAAGAAATTTTTTGTACTCTTGTCTGCCAATAATTAAGATGACTCTATAAAATAAAAGTTAGACCAGGAATAAAACCTATTTTGCACATTGAGCAAGATGTAAATAAAATCTGTGTCAAAACCAGTGTCATAAAACCGACATTGTAAAGGATCAAAGCCCTGTGTGTTTAATAGCAGTTTGGGCTGGTATATGCGAGAACTTCAATTCAGCAACAAAACAAACCTGGTTAATGTTTCACTCATGTCCTGGGAAAAAAAATTCTGCGAACATTTGGCATGAGAAATGTGGATTTGAATATTGGAGAAGGAGAAGGCTGACTTGGACTTCCGTTTCGGACAGCATGCATGGGTGTATGAGTGTGTGCACATTATATTCATGTGTGTTTAGGAATATGACGACTCTGCACATGTATACACTTCTACATGTCTGTGTATACTTTATTGCACATACTGTGCATACCATACCATATGTGTGTGTGTGTGTGTGTGTGTGTGTGTGTGTGTGTGCGTGCGTGCGTGCGTGCGTGCGTGTGTGTGTGTGTGTGTGTGCGTGCCTGCGTGCGGACATGCATGCGTGTGTGCGTGTGTGTGAGTGTGAGTGCGTGTGAGCGAGTCAGCGAGGGAGTGAGCGTGTATGTGTGCATGTACAGGTGTACATCAGTTTACATGTGCTCATGGAAAGTGTGTGTGTGTGTGTGTGTGTGTGTGTTGCTTCTGTTTGAATGTGTGTGTACTGTGAACGTGTGTATATTGTCCATGTGTGTGTATGTACAGTATGCAATCAATTTACCATTGAATGTATGTATGGTATGTGTATTCATGTCTTGCTGTTATCATGTAGGTCTATTATCTCTGAGGCATCATGGTTTAGGGTGAAAAAGCCCAGAATCAATAACTCTTTAAGCTTAGCTGTGAGAATAATTCATATAACAGAGGAATGCTGTTGGTGTTTCTCACTGCGTTGTGTATGTCGACTGTTGTAAAGCAAATTGCCCCATTAGAGACATGAATGATTTACTATACCATAATCTACACTTCGCTGAATCATTACATTGTACAACATTGTATTCTGTAGTGTTATCTACTCTACTCTACTTTACTCTGTTCCCCGCCACCTCTTCTCTAGTCTATTCTACTCGACTACTCTACTTGTCATTGGCTATACTCCACCAGAAACTCTATTATATACCCGATGCTATATACGGTATACTCCACTCTACTTTATTATATACTCTACTCTATATACTCCACTCTAATGTATACTCTATATTTTATAATCTACTCTATATACTTCACTCTACTCTACTCTACTATACTCCACCCTCTGTCCTCTATGCTATACAGTATAATTTATTATACTATATATACTTCATTGTACTCTATACCCTATTTTATACTCTACTATACAACTCTACTCTACACTGTCTACTTTCCGATCTTTCCAGTTAATAAATCTTGAAATTCAATGTCACATAATGTGTCATCATGGTGTCCTGTTGGAAACGAATGTCATTCAGTATTCAAGACACGCCAGCGATTAAAGCATACATTTAAAATATGCTGGGTTTGAGACTTGAGTTATATCACACTATATTCTGACCTCTATAAGTATAACTATCATGTGTTTGTGTTTTTATTAGTTTCCCTAAAACCTCCCCTCATGGGTCTCTGAGCAAACTCAGGCTGCCGTGTTGGCTTACAGACAGCAGTAGATTGATAGTGTTAGGTTGTGTCTAATTATAGAGGACTTTCCACTGACTCCCTCTCTCTCTCTCTCTCTCTCTCTCTCTCTCTCTCTCTCTCTCTCTCTCTCTCTCTCTCTCTCTCTCTCTCTCTCTTTATGTCTCAGTGTCCGTTGTCGCTCAGTCATTCTATCTCAATCTCGAAATATTATGCTTTTCCTTTCCTCTCCCTACCTGCCTTCTCACCCTCTCTCTCTCTCTCTCTCTCTCTCTCTCTCTCTCTCCTCTCTCTCTCTCTCTCTCTCTCTCTCTTGCACTCTCTCCCTTCTTTCACTGTATTTCTCTCTCTCTCTCTCTCTCTCTCTCTCTCTCTCACTGTCTATCTCAGGGACAGTTGTGTGTTCACTAACTTCCTTTTCAGCTGTGAGCACAGTGTGTCAATGAGTGCACCCGGTCCACACACGCACACGCACGCACACACATGCACACACACGCACGAACGCACCCACGCACACACACACACACACACACACACACACTCTGCACAGTGCTTAAATATGCTTACTACAAAACTCTGCAATCCAAGATTCTGTACATGTATCTGAATGGATAATAGAAAATATACAAATATTTAACATACATATCTCTGAAGTATAAACTCTCTCTCTCTCTACATATATAAACAAAATTCTCTACATATATCTGAATGGGTCATAGAAAAGGTACAATTTCCACATATTTAGATCTAATATCTCAGAAGTTTTACAGAGTACACCCCACACACCCCACACACACACACACACACACACACACGCACTCCTAGCCCCCTGTCCCAGCGGCTGCCTTAATGGCTATAGGATATTATGCGGGGGGTTGAACGGGAGCCTCACTCCGTCACCGGCGGTGCGGCAGCGGCAGCGCAGTGCTGAAGCATCAAGGCTCAAGCAGCGCACCGTCTTCACCCCCCCTACCCCCCCCCCCCCCCCCCCCGGCGGCAGCTCGCGAGGGCAATTAACACACCCGCTCGGGGAGGTTGGGGGGGGGGGGGGGTCAGAATGAAAATAAAACAACGCGAGACTTCCATCCCCTGTGGAAGCCGCGCGCCGGATCTGTGCGTGAATTTGCGAGTGCACGTGCCGTGTATGAGTGTGCGTGCGATCGCTGAACGGCAGCAACAAAGGTAGAGCGCGCAGGTGAGTGAGGGGGTAATTAAGCTCCACCCCCTCGGGAGAGTGCGCGCGCGGTGGTCGGGGGGTCGGGGGAGGGGGGGTTCGGGGGGTGGGAGGGGGGGGGTCAAGGGGCACGATGTATGTTTTGTTTGTCTTGTTTCCTTTTCCTTTCACATGAATGAAATATCAAGTGTAGCACCTCTGCGGCCCCGCGGAGCGTTCATCTGCATGGGGGAGAAGATACGGTCAGGTCTCACACACACACACGCGCACACACACACACACACACACAAGCAAGCGCGCGCACACACACACACACACACACACACCTCACACCTTCTCACTTTTTTTTCCTTTTTTCCCCCCGAATTAATATTCGCCCGATCGTCTCCAAGAGGACACATCGTGAATAGTCATGAGGCTTAATGTGGACGTCTGCGGCCAATATCTGCAGCGTTCTACCACGAGAAACACCCTTAATGTGCTTCATTGGCCCCCAGGTCCCTGCAGGGTTAGCGGTGGGGGGGGGAGGGGGGGGGGGGTAGTTCTGGGTCTTTGTTAAACATCGTGGGTCCTTCCGAGTGAAGGTGCTGCTCTTGTCATTGGCTATACTCCACCAGAAACTCTATTATATACGCGATGCTATATACGGTATACTCCACTCTACTTTATTATATACTCTACTCTATATACTCCACTCTAATGTATACTCTATATTTTATAATCTACTCTATATACTTCACTCTACTCTACTCTACTATACTCCACCCTCTGTCCTCTATGCTATACAGTATAATTTATTATACTATATATACTTCATTGTACTCTATACCCTATTTTATTACTGTACTATACAACTCTACTCTACACTGTCTACTTTCCGATCTTTCCAGTTAATAAATCTTGAAATTCAATGTCACATAATGTGTCATCATGGTGTCCTGTTGGAAACGAATGTCATTCAGTATTCAAGACACGCCAGCGATTAAAGCATAACATTTAAAATATGCTGGGTTTTGAGACTTGAGTTATATCACACTATATTCTGACCTCTATAAGTATAACTATCATGTGTTTGTGTTTTATTAGTTTCCCTAAAACCTCCCCTCATGGGTCTCTGAGCAAACTCAGGCTGCCGTGTTGGCTTACAGACAGCAGTAGATTGATAGTGTTAGGTTGTGTCTAATTATAGAGGACTTTCCACTGACTCCCTCTCTCTCTCTCTCTCTCTCTCTCTCTCTCTCTCTCTCTTCTTTATGTCTCAGTGTCTGTCACTCAGTCATTCTATCTCAATCTCGAATATATGCTTTTCCTTTCCTCTCCCTACCTGCCTTCTCACCCTCTCTCTCTCTCTCTCTCTCTCTCTCTCTCTCTCTCTTCTTGCACTCTCTCCCTTCTTTTCACTGTATTTCTCTCTCTCTCTCTCTCTCTCTCTCTCTCTCTCTCTCTCTCTCTCTCTCTCTCTCTCTCTCTCTCTCACTGTCTATCTCAGGGACAGTTGTGTGTTCACTAACTTCCTTTTCAGCTGTGAGCACAGTGTGTCAATGAGTGCACCCGGTCCACACACGCACACGCACGCACACACACACACACACACACACACACACACACACACACACACACACACACACACACACTCTGCACAGTGCTTAAATATGCTTACTACAAAACTCTGCAATCCAAGATTCTGTACATGTATCTGAATGGATAATAGAAAATATACAAATATTTAACATACATATCTCTGAAGTATAAACTCTCTCTCTCTCTCTACATATATAAACAAAATTCTCTACATATATCTGAATGGGTCATAGAAAAGGTACAATTTCCACATATTTAGATCTAATATCTCAGAAGTTTTACAGAGTACACCCCCCCCCCCCCCCCCACACACACACACACACACACACACGCACTCCTAGCCCCCCTGTCCCAGCGGCTGCCTTAATGAGCTATAGGATATTATGCGGGGGGTTGAACGGGAGCCTCACTCCGTCACCGGCGGTGCGGCAGCGGCAGCGCAGTGCTGAAGCATCAAGGCTCAAGCAGCGCACCGTCTTCACCCTCCACGCCCCCCCCCCCCCCCCGGCGGCAGCTCGCGAGGGCAATTAACACACCCGCTCGGGGAGGTTGGGGGGGGGGGGGGGGGTCAGAATGAAAATAAAACAACGCGAGACTTCCACTCCCCTGTGGAAGCCGCGCGCCGGATCTGTGCGTGAATTTGCGAGTGCACGTGCGTGTATGAGTGTGCGTGCGATCGCTGAACGGCAGCAACAAAGGTAGAGCGCGCAGGTGAGTGAGGGGGTAATTAAGCTCCACCCCCTCGGGAGAGTGCGCGCGCGGTGGTCGGGGGGTCGGGGGAGGGGGGTTCGGGGGTGGGAGGGGGGGGGGGGTCAAGGGGCACGATGTATGTTTTGTTTGTCTTGTTTCCTTTTCCTTTCACATGAATGAAATATCAAGTGTAGCACCTCTGCGGCCCCGCGGAGCGTTCATCTGCATGGGGGAGAAGATACGGTCAGGTCTCACACACACACACGCGCACACACACAAGCGCGCGACACACACACAGCGCGCGCACACACACACACACACACACACACCTCACACCTTCTCACTTTTTTTTCTTTTTTCCCCCCGAATTAATATTCGCCCGATCGTCTCCAAGAGGACACATCGTGAATAGTCATGAGGCTTAATGTGGACGTCTGCGGCCAATATCTGCAGCGTTCTACCACGAGAAACACCCTTAATGTGCTTCATTGGCCCCCAGGTCCCTGCAGGGTAGCGGGGGGGCGGGGGGGGGGGGGGGGGGGGGGGGGGGGGTAGTCTGGGTCTTTGTTAAACATCGTGGGTCCTTCCGAGTGAAGGTGCTGCTCCTCTCCAGCATACTAAACTCAACAACGACACTCACCCTCGACGCGACTAAACGGCCTGACCTTTGATCGAGGCGCTTAACCCGCGCCGTCAA
>PIJE02000281.1:45000-50000 GCA_002895965.2 Coryphaenoides rupestris | reverse complement strand
TTCACTCAACTTCCTTTGCGTGCGCACATACACACACACAAACGTCCACGCAAATTCCTTCTCTCTCACACACACACACACACACACACACACACACACACACACACATACCTTCTCTCTCACACACACACAGACACACACACACAGATACACACACACAGATACACACACACAACCACATACGGACACACTCCTAACTAAGAGGCATCTCCGACCCCAGCAAGGTAAATGGAAGTGCTCCAGCACCCTGTCCACTGGGATAGGATCAGAGTCAGTTGACCTCAGAGATCCATTAGGGGAGGAATTAATTTGCCTGCGTATCAAAACACTATTAAAAGAGTGAGGTCAGAGTCAAGCAGGGGCCAAAACACTATTGATTTGAGGTCACCGACATATTCCGGCTGACCTGATAGTGTAGGGCAAACACTTTTGCATTGACGTGGCTCTATTACTTCTCCTATAATGCGTTGTCATTCAGGGGGAGATGGACGCCAGCAAACGATGCCAGTGGCACACAGAGCAGGCAATCAAAATGGACGCCTAAGTGATCGGCAAAATTCAATGAAAATGTATTGACCGAATAAAAGAGCATGTGTCTACACGGCCGGGTTTACCTGTTGTATTTTATTTATCCTTTCTTTGTGAACTTTGCTTCCAAACGTGTTTGTCATATCACATAACATGATATATACAACACAATAATGATGAATAGTTTGTTTTTCATTGCATTTTCAACAAGAATAAGTTGTTGGCGCAATAGTTGATGTGACATTGTTTCTGAAAATGCTGATTTATGATCTTACCTGCCAACCTCTCATTACCGAACAATGGCTTTTGTCAGGGTTGTGCGAGAACACAATTTTAAAGCATACATGTAGTAAATAATAATAATAGAATAACTACGCTTTGTTTGGACGCTCAACATTTCCTGTGTCTTTGTGTGTTGCTATAAAAATGGCAGCTGTGTGTGTGTGTTGAAGTCCAGAGAGAGAGAGAGAGAGAGGGAGAGAGAGAGGGATAGGGAGAGGGAGAGAGAGAGAGAGAGACCTCGGGCTGGGTGTCTTCGTGCCGTTTGTGTTGCTTTGTGTTGCTTGTTTCCTGTCACAATTCTTAGAAAGATGGCGTCACCTCCTTCACTGAATGTCCTCACTTTCCTCACAGAAAAATCACAGAAATATTTCAGAAATAATTTACTTCACAGCAAGATGGGGAAAAGGACTTTACTCAACAGAAGGAGTGACCCCGTCTGAAGACTCACCAAGAATGTTCTATGCTAAGAGCTCTAGTGTCACACACACACACACACACACACACACACACACACACACACACACACACACACACACACACACCACCCCACCACCACCACCACCTCCGACTGTGGCACGGGACATTCAGGATGGGACAGAGCAGCATTTCCTCGAGCAGGACTGACACACACACAGACACACACACACACACACACACACACACACACTCACACACACACCCACATCTGAAGTGCAACCCTGTGTGTGTGTGTGTGTGTGTGTGTTTTATTGCGGGGGGGGGGGGAGGGGGGGCTGTGTGGTGTATGAAAACAAACCAGGCCCCAGTTCGAGCGCTTTCATCTCCAGCTTCCTGTGCCGTTATTTACGTCGGTTTCTCACGAAGGTCCGTTCCTCCGCTCCGCTCTCTTTACTTCCTGTGATTAGTGAGGAGCTTCCTCGCACCGTCCGCCAGCAGACAATGTCCTGCACCTTTAACCAGCTTCTCCTCGCAGGAAGTTGTAAAGGGACACTTTTTTTTGTGTATCTTTATGTACCGGTATTCTCCGAAAAAAGAAAACAACAAAGAAAACGTCATTTATAACGATTCAAAATCAATACGATTTCATACTCACACAAACACACAAGCTCGACTTTATTGACTCACTCGTGCATGCACGGCACACACACGCACACGTGCACATTGTTTTTGTTGTCGTACAAAATGAATAGTAAAAGACCAAATATAATCTATAACAAATCTATAATCTTTAATGAATAGTTCCAATTGATGTGATTTCACAAATACGAATTCATCAATAATTATTTCTATAGAAATTTCTATAATTTTTTTACCAAAGTACTTGGTGAATGTACAAAGCATAGAAGTGCCTTTGAATAGCGCATATTTAGTATGCTTTATCTCAAAAGCGCATCGAAAAAACGAAGCACTCCACCGAGCGTTCCTTTTGAACTCGTCGTGGAGGAGACCTTCCATCCCAGGATCAAGCATCATTATCGTCCATCTAACATGAGATTCTTCAGATTGGTTGCCGTCTTACCAGATCTCTTCGTCAGGATTTGATCGTTTGCATCTCTGTGCCTGTCCTTAGATCTGCTCTTGTGATCACTCAAGTGCTTCCACACCCCGTCACCGAGCGGGGAACATGTGCTTGTCGTCAGCCGTCCCTCGGTTAGACGAGGAGGCGCGGACCGGACCTGACCGGGTGTACGCTGTGCGCATTGTAGGGCCATTTCAGATACAAGAGTTGACGGATGACCTATTTTAGACAAAAGACACAAGACAAAACAAAATAACTATACAGGAACTATACACTATACGGATAAGACTATACAAATAAATGTATTTACTGACAACAACAACAAAAACAACAACAACAATAACAAAAACGAATAACAATACATTTACATTTACATTTAGGACATTAGGGCATCAGCGACTTACAAAGAGTACATTTGTTGAAGGAGACATCAATATATCGCTGCGGTACATAAAGATAAGAATAGAGCAGGTTTCAAGAATTCATAATTGCAAGGTTAATAGAACAATATATGAATAATAGTCACAAATACTAATAGTTTCAAATATAATGCTTTAATAAATGATTAAGGCTGTGGGACTGAGATGTGTCACAATACTTTTGTCCCGTAGTTTCCTCCAGCTTGTGATGAACTGCCTGTCCTTAAAAGTGTTAACTCAAACCACCGTCAAGTGGTTTTATTAGAAGAATATCTATAAATGTCCACTTTGAGACCACCTCCACTCCAGTAAAGCCACTGGCGCAAAGTGTAGAAAAAAAAAATACATCCGATAAAATAAAAAATAAAATAAAAAAAGATGGAGGACAGAGGCAGTTGTAATTAACCAGGGTTCACCGTGGTGTGTGACCGGTGCACTGACCAGCAGCTTTCTCCCCTTGACCCCAGTGCTCCACCAGCTCAGCACATAGAGACTAACAGCCGTACTCTGGGTGGAAACTGCAAGCGCGTTTGATCCAACATGGTGGATGTCATTAGGGACCCTGCTGTCCAGGGTCACCCCGAGTGCCCAGAGAGGGTCTTGGCTTGCACTTGATGTATGATCCACAAGTCTTTTTTCTGCTCCTTCATGCTGTTGCTCACACACACGCACGCACACGCATGCACGCACGCACGCACGCACACACACACACACACACACACATATACATGTAGATTGAAGATAAGCACTGAATTCATTTTTTTGACACTACCTCTATGTAGGTAAAGATGCCAATGATAAAATACAAATTACTGATGCAATATTTTGTAAATAATACTTTCTGATCAGATTTTGAGGATAGCATAATGTAGGTGTACCACGGTACCATTTGAAACTGATTACACTTAAACAGTACTTTATTTTGATCTTATTTTGTCTTGAAATGTTTTATCTTTATTTTACTTTGATGACATAAATGTATTCCGAATGTGCCAGTCTGGTTTGTATCTGGTGTGCTGACTCCAGCAGGCGGCAGCTAGCAGGGCTAACGCTGGTGGTGAAGTAATGAGCTCCTCTCCTCCAGACCTCCAGCCCTCCAATCATCTGTCAGTAAGAGTATCTCTGCTGGCTGCTGCCTCCGCAGGGCTGCCTCCAATATCACCAGAGATGGGAAGGTCTGACTCTTTCTCTCTCACTCACTGTTTCCACCACACACACACACGCACACACACACACACACACACACACACACACACACACACACACACACACACACACACACACACACACACACACACACACACACACACACACACACACACACATCCATGCACACACACACACACACACACACACACACACACACACACATACACACACACACACACACACATCCATGCACACACACACAAATACACACACATACACTACATCTCTAGGACTGGTGTACGTGTGAGTAAAAGAGAGATATGGCAAAAGGAATAAAGTGTGTGTGTGTGTGTGTGTGTGTGCATGTGTGTGTGGGTGGGGGCAGACACAACTAAATCGGAAAGTTCCCATCTGGGAAGGAGGGGAGGGTGGAGGGTACATATCAAAGACTTACAGAGCTGGTGGGGTTGGTGGGGTCGGGGGTGATGCTCCAGACTAAGGGCTGAGAAAGCAGGGGGTTAGACTGGCAGTTAGGGTGGGGGTGACCGTCTAGGTCCCGTGTGAGTGTGTGTGAGTGTGAGTGTGTGTGTGAGTGGAGGGAGAGTCGGGGTCCATCGCGTGTCTGAGAGCACCAGTTGGGACCCTGATGACAGAGTGGTCTTTGGGAATTTAAGAGCCCGGGCCCTGGGGCCGGCGTGTTCCCCCCAGCGGACAACAGCACCAGGAAGGAAAGCTTTGCCTTTCAAAGGACCCCCTGCTTTATTTATATTACATATTTTCATCGCCACGACTCCTTTCAAAGGCAGCGGACGAGGGAGGAGGGAGGAGGGAGGAGGGAGGACGAGGAGGGGGGGGGGGGGTGTGGGAGGTTTTTCGAAAAATAATAAAATAAAAAATCTTTAAAAAACGGTACGATGTCTGTTTTTGTCTCCCGGTCGTTCCCGCTCTCTGACAATGTATTTGTTTCCTGAACGATGCTCGTTCGGAGGGGCCCCTGCGTGTGAGCGACTGCTTCTGCTAATGAAAGCTCCGTGTTATCGCTCATAGTGGGGGGGGGGGGGGTCGGGGGGCAGGCCTGTGTCATTGTTGAGCTGTTTTCTAACCGGGGGGAGCGGCGGGGGGGG
>PIJE02000281.1:32500-40000 GCA_002895965.2 Coryphaenoides rupestris | reverse complement strand
TGATTTTTAACCTTCATGTAAAATATTTTCAAAGAGACCATAATCCATGAAAACAAAACAATCAATGGGCAACGCCAAAGGTTCTGATATGAAGTTCTCATTTGCTTTTCTTGTTTTATTTTTCTTGTAAAAACTGTTAAATTGTTGAATTCAACAACAACTAAATGTATCAACAATATTCTATTTTTTGTCATAAGAATAAGAATGTATTTTTCTTCAGCCATGTTTGTTTACCAGTGTAGCATATAAGCTGTGTGTCTTTTGTCGTTTTATCCATGTTGTACTGCACCACTGTTTGTGGTATATGTGTCGTGTGTGTGTGTGTGTGTGTGTGTGTGTGTGTGTGTGTGTGTGTGTGTGTGTGTGTGTGTGTGTGTGTGTGTGTGTGTGTGTGTGTGTGTGTGTGTTTGGCAGTGCATAGCTGCATGCAGAGAGATCCATTCCGACTCAGCGAAGGTCAGACCCATTGCGGACAACACTTTGACATCCATGGTGACGGAAGCCACCCCCCCACACCTCCTTGCCTTCATCTCCCGTATTAAAATCCAAAACCATTACTTCGTCAACAATGGAGACAGTCTTTCAAGCAGCCGTTCTGACAGAATGGGTTTTTTTAGAGAACAGGCAAGTATAAAAAAGAGATTCAGTAAAAACTTTCATGGACGGTCGTATTTTTCAATAAGGAGTGCGTTTCGTCTGGGAAGTGAAAATCGGGATGTGCAGATGTGACAGCGTGCCAGCTGTTACGCTTACAACGCTCCGGTTGCTTAAAAAGGATTCATAGAAATAACATGACTGAGAAAAAAACTGTTACTCAAGGCAGAGGAGAGTCCACGTTTGGTGGGTATTTTGACTCTCGCCTCCAATGGGAACTGGCAACACCAGCACCACCACCAGCAGCAGCACCGTCACCACCACCAGGCTGATGCATTCTGGGACACAAGAAGTCTTCTACCTTTTGGCGGCGGGTGCCATGAGGTATCGTCGTATTATTATTAATTATTATTATTGTCGTGCCAGTCTTTGGGGGGCAGGAACATGACCCGGGTTTGTTGGGTCTTTCCACAGCTCACTTTCCACCCGCAGAGAGACCGTGAAACAGCCATGCAAACTGTCAAAAGTTGTTACATCCGTTTCCCCCAATAAACTCTCCCCCTCCCCACCTTTTTTTGGGGTGGGGGGGGGGAGATCATGTTCGAACGTCTCTTTGAGTCAAACTAAAACGCAGCTTCCGTGGGAGAAAATATCCCTAATACCTCCCAGATTACGGCGGACCACCGCCGGCGTCGTGGGGTTTGGGGATGAATTATTTATTTCGAGGGGGAAGGTGGTGCTGGGAGGTGGGGGGTGGGGGGGCGTGTGCGCTAGCCCTACATCGGCAGGCTGTACTTAAACTCCTGCCTTAAATCATGTGATGTCACTGGACGTACTCCGTGCCCAGCCAGCCTATCCCCGGCCTCCACCTCACCCCACCTCACCCCACCTCCACCCTCCACCCTCCACCACCACCACCACCACCACCACCACGGCTACCTCTTTTTTTGGCACAGAGAGGTTTCCCTTCCCTACTCCTGGGTGGTTTTTGGAAACAGGGAGGGATAGCATAGCGCCTTCTCCATTTTGATGAAAATATAGAAGACTGGGCGGAGAGGGAGGAGAAGGAGGGAGGTGGAGGAGGGAGTGTGGGGGTGGTGGTGTGGAGGAGGAGGAGGAGGAGGAGGAGGGAAACATGTTGAACAAGCTTCTTCTTCCACCGTTGGCCACGGTCTGCCGAGCGCCAGAGTACGGCGGGGAGGGGAAACCGACCGCCCTGAGAAAACATTTGCGGGACCGACCGCCACTTACAACGCACGGCTGAATACGAGAGAAGAAGAAGAAGAAGAAGAAGAAGGAGTAGGTAGGAGGGGGAGAGAGAGAAAGAGAGAGAGGTTTTCTTCAACCAAACACCCATTTTATTTTCCCCTTGTTGCGTCGTAGCCACGAGAGCGTGAACTTAGTTTCTCTCAGTTTTCTCTACGTTTACGACACCTTCTGTCTGTTTTAGCATCGGTGAAAGTGGGAGTGGGGTTTTTCAGTCAGAGGGGAGGAAAGGGAGGACACTTGCTCCTCATTGGGGTTAGCGAGTGGGTGGGGTGCGTGGGTGGGGTGGGGTGGGGTGGGGTCGGGTGGGATGGGGGAGGGTGAAGGGTGTAGTAGCCACGAGGCTAACCTGCTTCCAGCTGTGATATTAACTCCTCTCCCAAAAGGTGAGACCACACGTGCAGGCCTCTCACCTCTCCGAGGAGAAACCCAGGGTATTTTTAGAGGGGAAACTCGCAAGTCTCTCTTTTTTCCGGAAGATTTACGACCCCCTCACCGAAGGCGAGTGTGTATTAATGTGCTAATAATACCAGCCACCTACGTAGAGAATCGTTTTTCTTCGGCATTTGTATCTTTTCTGTTATTCTCATTTTTCAGTCAGATTCTAGCGTGTTGGACGACATACTCCCAAATATCCAGTTCATTTCTGGAAAGTACATGTGAAGATTTATTTTCATCAATGTGGGCTGAGAGGAAATGGGGGGAGTTAGGATCCTGTCAGAGCTTGTGCGTGTGTGTTGGTGTGTGTGCATGTGTGTGTGTGTGTGTCTGTCTGTCTGTCTGTCCCTCTGTCAGCCTGCCTATCTGTGTCCCTGCCTGTCTGTGTCCCTGTCTGCCTGTCTGTCTCTCTCTATCCCTACCTGACTCCCTGTCTGCCTGTCTGTCTGCCGGTCTGTCTGCCTGTCTCTCTGCAAACCTAACTGTCTGCCTCTCTGTCTGTCTGCCTGCCTGTCGCTCTGCCTGTCTCTCTGCAACACTACCTGTCTCCCTGTCTGTGTCCCTGTCTGTCTGTCTGTATTTCATGACTTAATATCCAGGCAGGGGTGTCGCCAGGTCCCACCCCACCAGGCCTATCTGCATCCTCTCTTAACTCGCTCCCATATCCGTCTGTCCAGCTACAAAACACCCCCCCCCCCACCCACACACACACCCACACAACACACACACACACCACACACATATACACACACACACACACACACACACACACACACACACACACACACACACACACACACACACACACACACACACACTCCCCAGCCCATAGCACTACTTCCTCCCAGCACAACACAGCACAGCGGCCCATTGATCACAAGTGGACATCAGCTTCCTATCCTTTCCTGAGACCAAAACACTAACACACACACGCACACACACGCACACAAACACAGACACACACACACACACACACACACATACACACCCACACACACACACACACACAAACACACACACACACACACACACAAACACTAAAGCATGCACGCACACACATGATCATGCACACACACACATGCACACACAAACACGCATGCACACACACACACACACATGCACGGACACACATACACACACACACACACACACACACGTGCTCCCACAAATGCAAACGGCCATAAAAATGTGCATGCACAAACAAACAAACTTGCACGCACAGATACGTGCACACGTGTGCACATGAACACGGACACATGTACGCACAGATGCACACACACAAGCAAACACACACACACACACACATATACACAGATTTACCCACACACACAGATGTGCACACATATACTATAGTGTCCACACACACACATATCTAAAATTGTCTGTAATTGTCTGTATTTACTGGCAGATAAACACTGTCACGCATTACACATCATGCATATAAGTTTATTTATACACAGACACACATACACACACACACGGCTACAGTCACAACTTGGACGGCGATCCTAGACTCCCCTTCCTCTTGACAGGTTTCCGGTCATTTCCTATTTACATCAAGTTGGATTGTTGTAGTGGTGGGCTGAGCAACTGGTGCTGGTGACTCATGCACCTGTCCCTCTTCCCAGCACCGGCCCACACCCAGGGTTACAGAGAACCCTGGGCAGGAGCTGTTCCACAAGACTCTTTTTACGCTGGGATCGGCTCATTAGCACAACCCAGAGGAACAGCGTACAAAGGTGAAAGCGGGCAACCCGTCTCACTGATGGAAAACGAACATGTTCAACCACACAGTAAAAAGCACAAACAATCGACAAAAGACAAAAGCAAGAAATCCTTCTTCGTCTTTTCAGTTCTGAGGAAACCCATGATTGTGAATTCCCCCAAGGCAGCGTGGAAGCAGAGATTGGCTGATCAGAGAGAACCGGAGTACGGTGAACCAGATTGTCCTGTATATACAGTATATAAGCTAAGATCTGTGGTGTACGGTGCACCCGATTGTCTGTATATATATAAGGTAAGAGCTAGGCATCTGTAGCGTGTTTATGTCTCTGTTAGTCTTCTTGTCTGACATATTGGAGCTCCGGCTATACGCCGCCCGCCTGACGGTGCAGAGCTGCTGTGTTTTGCGGCCCGATGGAGTTTCAAAGGAGGAGGTCAGCCCTAATCTCCGGGCCTGATCCCGCGGTGGGCAACACGCGGCCGCCCGGAAGATTGGCTTTTACAAATATACAGGAGGGGGAAACTTTAGATATTCATACTTGCGCACATGCAACACACATGTACGCACACACATATGTATGACACACATATACATACAAATGGACAGGCGCACACACACACACACACACACACATGCGTGCATGCTTATCAGCAAATACACATGTGCAAACACACACAGACACACACGCACATTCATGCACTTATCAGCAAATACACATAAACAAACACACTCATGCACACACACACACACACACACACACACACACACACTCACACACACACTATCTCTCTCGTGTCGCTCATGACAGGCACACCTGCCCTCACCTATTGCACCTGGACACATGTTTCACCACTTTGTGCTCTATCATTATTCACACCAACACAAATACACACACAATCCTCTCTCTGTCTCTCACTGTTCATCTGTCAGTCACCCTATCTCTCTTTCCCCAGTTCCCTCGCTCACTTTCTGTTTGTTTGTCTCAAATTTCTCTCTATATCTCTCAATCCATTTCCAGCTTTTTATTCTCTCTCTCTTTCTATCGCTCTCTTTATCTCTTGCTCTCTGTCTCACTATCCCCTTTCTCTCTCTCTCTCTTTTACTCTCTCTCTCCCTACCCCCCCCCCTCTCTCTCTCTCTCTCTCTCTCTCTCTCTCCCTCCCCCCCCCCTCTCTCTCTCTCTCTCTCTCTCTCTCTCACCCCTCTCTCTCTCTCTCTCTCTCTCTCTCTCTCTTACTCTCTCTCTCCTCTCCCCCCCCCCCCACCCCCTCGCTAGACCACATGTTGAGATCTGTCCATATTGTTTGGTTTTCCCCTCTGCGTTGCGTGCCTGCCTCGCTGCATTCATCACATATTAATTGTGAGTCCCTGGCTGCCGGGCATGATGGGTACTGAGCTGTCAGGCTACTTCCTGGACGAGGGGGAGACTCCCTGATGGAGCTGATGAGGGATGCGATGGCCTTCGCCCGCACGCTCTGGATGCTCTGATGACGATTTGTTTTTAACATTTGCGGACAAAATGGCGGTTCCTGTCCATTATCAGTATATAATATAGAACCAAAGGGGACAGAGGGTTTGCTGTCAGGGCCCATCGAGTCAGAGTCAGTCTCTTTTAAGTTCCTTCTTACAGTAAAACATAATTAAATGGGAGAGCCTTTCCTCACATTTTACTTTTCATTTTATTTGAACTGTCTTTTATTTCCTTTAAAATATGTTTTTTTTATCCTATTCTTATCGTTGCCTACCCTGTATTGGGGTTTTGTTTTTTTACATGAAATTGCTTTTATATTTTCTTTTACAGTACAGCCTGTTGATTTTTTGACTTTGACTTTTTTGACAGGGCTCTATAAATAAAGAAAAGAGACAGATTACAAGGATTAAGTCGACATTATCATACGTTTTTAAATTAATCATTAATTATCGTCGTTTAGTTGCATTTTTGTAAACGTCTACACATCTGAAGTTACTGAAATAGCATGAAGATATATTATATAATATAAGTAACATAGATATGAATATTCTCTTTTATTGTGGTTCTTCTCTTTCATTGACCCTCCTGCTCATCCCCATTAGCAGATGGCTGGCCTCTGCTAGCCATCCTGGCCAGCGCCCCCCATTGGATCCCTCTGGCACTCTGTTAGCCTCCCTGCTAGCCCTCCTGCTAGAAGCCGTTAGCCCCCTGCTAGCCTCCGCAGATATTTCCTGAGGAAAACACATCACCTCAAGCTAGCCTCTCCTGCCCGCTGTGCTGAGCCAGCAGCGGCTCCAACCCACAATCCACCACAAACCTCCCCCTTTCCTCCCTCTGTCTCCCCCTTTCCTCCGCCTGTCTCCCCCTTCCTCCCTTGACCTCCCTAGTTCTTACCCCCCACTCTCTCCCTACTCCACCCACTCTACTTCTCTTCTCTTTGCATAGATTGTTTCTTTCTGTCTTTATCTTTCTCTGTTTCTCTCTGTCTGTTCCTCTCTCTCCATTCTCTATCCTCACTCTCTCTCTTCTCTCTCTCTCTCTCTCTCTCTCTCTCTCTCTCTCTCTCTCTCTCTCTCTCTTCTCTGTCTCGCCCTCTGCTACACCCTCTGTTAGCCACCAGTGGGTGGTAAGTAATGACAAATCAATACGCTTAATCGTATGTGCGATATGAAGATATTTGACTGTAGGAAAGGGTCTACTGAGGTGCTCCCCAGGTTATGTGTGTGTGTGTGTGTGTGTGTGTGTGTCCCATACACACAACATATAACACACACACACACACACACACACACACACACACAAAACACACACGCACACAAAGCACACACGCACACACACACCACTCACACCACTCCCCACCCCCCCCCCCCCACACCACCTGTCTTGTTTTGTAGTGTGTGTGTGTGTTGTGTGTGTGTGTGTGTGTGTGTGTGTGTGGTGTGTTTGCAAGCTGTGTGTGAGAGGAAGAGGCCGATGATGTGTTTTATGTGGGAACGAGGGCTGGGAAGCACAGCGCAGACACAGACAAAAGAGGACCAGAGGACATGTTAAATCTATTGATACTGTCGCCTCAGGAAGTATCCCTCGCACCCTCCCTCTCTCTCTCTCTCCTCTCTCTCTCTCTCTCTCCTCTCCCTCTCCTCTCTCCTCCCTCTCTCTCCTCTCTCTCTCCTCTCTCCCTCTCTCTCCTCTCTCCCTCCCTCTCTCTCCCTTTCTCCTCTCTCTCTCCTTCCCTCCTCTCCCCCTCTCCTCTTTCTCTCTCTTTTCTTCTTTTTCTCTCTCTCTCTCTCTCTCTCTCTCTTTTACTCTCTCTCTCCCTCCCCCCCCCCCCCCCCACCCCCTCGCTAGACCACATGTTGAGATCTGTCCATATTGTTTGGTTTTCCCCTCTGCGTTGCGTGCCTGCCTCGCTGCATTCATCACATATTAATTGTGAGTCCCTGGCTGCCGGGCATGATGGGTACTGAGCTGTCAGGCTACTTCCTGGACGAGGGGGAGACTCCCTGAT
>PIJE02000281.1:12500-22500 GCA_002895965.2 Coryphaenoides rupestris | reverse complement strand
GGACACACCTGAGACACACCTGGGACACACCTGAGACACACCTGGGACACACCTGAGACACACCTGGGACACACCTGAGACACACCTGGGACACACCTGGGACACACCTGAGACACACCTGGGACACACCTGGGACACACCTGAGACACACCTGGGACACACCTGGGACACACCTGAGACACACCTGGGACACAGGCGGGCAAAGGAGAACGTTGTTGTTCTTCTAATTTTGTGACATCACAACACCCTGAGGGTGATGATCCCCAGATTGAGAGATCAGGTGGCATGTGGCCACAGATTGATTGTCGCGGTAGTTGAGTGTGGGTGTGAGTATGTGTCCTTGTCAGGTGGGTGTTTTGAAATGAAGTTACGGAAAAAAATCAACTGAGGTGACAGATTGAAACGGTTGAAGCACGCTATGATTTATACTGTGTGATAACCACTGTAATTGTGATTACCGTTGTTTGGGTTTAATGGCCATGTTTTGTATGTAACCTCCAAAGATAGTTTTATAGATATCAGATGATAAATATTGAGGTTAAATGAAACATGAAATGTGTTTGTGTGTGTGTGTGTGTGTGTGTGTGTGTGCGCGCAAGTGCACTGTGTGCATGTGTGCCTAGTGTGGGTGCTAGTGTTTTTGTGTGTGTGTGTGTGAGTGTGATATGATTTAAGATGGATGGGTAGATAGACAATGTATATATACGTATATATATATTTTTTGTTCTTTTTTTCTCTCTTTTTGTTTAATCTGTCAATCCAAAATTTCTCTCAACAGATGCTCAATATTGTCTTGCCAAATCCTTTCTAAACACACACACGTACACGTACTTGTACGATCTAACAAAAAAAAGAAAAGGGAGACGTGTATCTAATTTCATTTTATTTTCTGTGTAATACACTTAGTAATTGTCACATTTATACAATAAAATAATGACGATTTGGCGGCAAAGACAGTGAAATAAAAAGAGTCCCCTCTGCCGTCGCTGCACCCTCACATGTCCTCTTAAAACTTGCTTACCATGGGCTGTTCTGGTCGGTCAGCGGAAAAACACGAAGGCAACCATTTTGTCCAGATGATAAATGGGGCGGGCTGACAGGTCAGTCTCTCTCTCTCTCTCCTTCCCTCCGTCTCTGTCTCTCTCTCTCTCCCTCTCCCTCTCTCTCTTTCTCTCTCTCCTTCCCTCTCTCTCTTTCTCTCTCTCCTTCTCTCCATCCCTCCCTCTCTCTCCTTCCCTCCATCTCTCTCTCTCACTGTCTCTCTCTCCCTTCCCTCCATATCTCTCTCCCTGTCCCTCCACCTCCTTCTCTTTCTTTCCCTCCATCTCTCGCTCTCCTTCCCTCCATCCCTCTCTCTCTCTTTCCCTCCATCCCTCTCGCTCTCCTTTCCTCCATCTCTCTCTCTGTTCCTTGTCCCTCCATTCCTTGTCCTCTCCTCTCCCTCTCATCCATCTCCTCTCTCTCTCTCTCTCTCTCTCTCTCTCTCTCTCTCTCTCTCTCTCTCTCTCTCTCTCTCTCTCTCTCTCTCTCTCTCTCTCTCTCTCTCTCTCTCCCCCCCTCTCTCTCTCTCTCTCTCTCTCTCTCTCTCTCTCTCTCTCTCTCTCTCTCTCTCTCCTTCCCTCCATCTGTCTCCCTCTCTCTCCCCTCCCCTGTCCCATCCCTTCCCTTTCCTCTCCAAACTACGGAGCTACAATTCGTCCTCTGCATCGCCCGCCGCCAGCCTGAGAGACAGATTCCTCTGGCGTGGGGGCTGACAGATTTACCGCGGCTGCCGTGGCGGAGTAGAGCGCCTCAGACCCTTGATAACACCGGCAGATGCACCGGCGGCTGGCCGAGATTGAAGCGCCGTTTAATATGTGCCGGGGTCCCCGTAAACCGGCGACCCCTATATATCTCTCCAACAGGGAGCCTAGGTTTCTGGGGGCCGCAACCGAGATGAGAAGTTGCTAACCCACACCCATCCCCCCCTTCTACACCCACCAACCTCCTACCCCCCAGCCCCATCGAGAGCGCTTTGAGGACCAGAGAAACGAACTGGAAGGTTCCTGGTTCGATCCCGGGTCCGGCTAGCTCAGTGCCGAGGTGTCCCTGAGCAAGACACCAACCCTAACTGCTCCTGACGTGTTGGTTGTTACCTTGCATGGTTGACACCGCCGTCGGAGTATGAATGTGAGGCAATACTGTAAAGCACTTTGGATAAAACGGCGTATAAATGCAAACCATTTACCCTCCATTTGAATTGCCACCTAGATATTTTTTTGTAATTGGGTATTATATTTATTTATATATTATATGTATTATATGTATTTTGTTACTTTTGAATGATGAATTCACTTGTAAATGTTTGTGATGGTCAAATCAATGTATCGTTTGGAGCGTGAGATGATAACCCGTCTGTCTTTAACTGGGAATAGAATCTAATTCCTTGCATCAAAGGTCCAGGATTTTCCCATTCAGTTTCGGTTTTTTATTTCCCTTTTTTTCCTTCAGAAATGTCATACAGCAAGCTCTTTGGTGAGTTTCAACCAACAGCTCAGCAGTAAGCACTGTACTTTTCTTGTCATTTTTTGACATTTTGACATTTTTTTTCGTTTCCAAGGCAAATGAACAATCTCAAACATGTGTTAAAGAGTTCCTTTGGTCTGAACACCGTTGAAAAGCTGGGAGACATTTGTTCAGCCCCTGCTGGCTCACCGTCTGCTCTGTGCACGTCAGGCGAGCTATCTGGAGGTTTCCAGTGACGGCGCGACTCCACAGCTCACAGGTGTAGCCCCCCCCCGCCACCACAAAACCACCTCACATGGGGACTGTAATTAATCCAGGCCCAGGCCTCACCCAGAGGCCCTATGGGTGGTCTGTAGCAAAACCACACACCACGCACACACATCACACACACCCAACACACACACACACGCACACACATGTCCAGACACAAATGTAAAGACAAACATACTAAAGTCTCTTTTTCTGTCTTTTCTTTTCACACACACACCCATGCACTCCATCAAACACGTGAACTTTTTTCTCTCCCCCAAACCGCACGCACTCACAGCTTGCCTGCGAAGCTCTGAATAAATATAGCACACGCGCGCTTCCCCCCGGTGCCTGTCTGATTCAAAGGAAGCTGCCCCCCAGTCCCACTTGATGCTGACTGGCTTAATTGGCTATAGCCCCAGCAGTGCTGGCCTCAACTTACCCGCATCATGACTGAGTTGACTTCTGGCTGAATGATCCGACTGGCTGGCTGCTGGCTGAATGCGTGGCCGGCTGGAATGGATGGCTGAATTGATCTGACTTCCTGCGGCTTGGCTGGCTGGCTGCTGGCTGGCCGATGGATGGCTGGATGGATGATGGAGGCAGTGGGAGGGCAGTTGACTTGTATTGAAGTGGACAGCTCACGCCTGCCACCTGTGCTGATGCCTGTCAGAGACGCCCTGGCACCTATCCTCCTCTCTCTTCTCCCTCTCTCTCCTCCTCCTCCTCCTCCCTCCTCCTCTCCCTCCTCCTCTCCTCTCCTCTCCCTTCTCCTCCCTTTCTCCCCTCCTCCTCTCCTCTCCCTCTCCCTTCCTCCTCTCCTCTCTCTCCTCCTCTCTCCTCCTCTCTCCTCCTCCTCCCTCCTCTTCCTCCTCCTCTTCCTCCCTCCCCTCCTCTCCTCTCCTCCTCCTCTCCCTCTCCTCCTCTCCTCCTCCTCCTCTTCCTCCTCTCCTCCTCCTCCCTCCTCTTCCTCCTCCTCTCTCCTCCTCCTCCTCCTCCTCTTCCTCCCCCTCCTCCCCTAGTGCCACGTATTGGCCGGTAACATTACTAAATTGCCCCAGATTTCAGGAAGGAATTAGCGTTTCGCAAATTCTTCTTCTTACTTCTCCTTTCATTTGAGGGAATTTGGCCAGTGCTCCTGGCGGGAGAAGAGTACAGACAAGGTTGTGGCGTGAGGCTCGTGAGATGTGTATCACAAGGAGTGTAATTGTGTGTTTAATGTTCCTCCCTCCCTCCTCCTCTCCTCCTCCTCCTCCTCTCTCCTCCTCCTTCTCCTCCTCCTCCTCTCCTCTCCCTCCTCCTCCTCTCCCTCTCCCTTCCTCCTCTCTCTCCCTCCTCCTCCTCTCCCTCCCCTTCTCCTCCACCTCCTCCTCTCTCCTCTCCTCCCTCTCCTCCTCCTCCTCTTCCTCCTCCTCATCTCTCCTCCTCTCTCTTCTCCTCTCCTCCTCCTCCTCCTCTTCCTCCTCCTCTTCCTCCCTCCCTCCCTCCTCCCTCTCCTATTCCTCCTCTTCCTCCATCTCCCTCTCCTTCTCCTCCTCCTCCTCTTCCTCCTCTTCCTCCACATCCCCCTCCCCCTCTCCCTCCTCCTCCTCCTCCTCCTCCTCTTCCTCCCCCTCCTCCCCTAGTGCCACGTATTGGCCGGTAACATTACTAAATTGCCCCAGATTTCAGGAAGGAATTAGCGTTTCGCAAATTCTTCTTCTTACTTCTCCTTTCATTTGAGGGAATTTGGCCAGTGCTCCTGGCGGGAGAAGAGTACAGACAAGGTTGTGGCGTGAGGCTCGTGAGATGTGTATCACAAGGAGTGTAATTGTGTGTTTAATGTTCATTATACCGTATCGGGTATCAGTGTACATGTATACAAAGATATTATATGTTCCTCTTGGACATTTGAAAAGCATTAAAATCTGGACGGCCCGTTTTTGTATTAAACGGTGAATTAAAGTGTGGTGTGACGCGTGACGGCATGTTTATTTTTGCCCGAAGAAATGTGGTTTTTAGACGGAAAGAGCCAGAAGAAGCTAAATGCTCAGGGCTGGAATTCCTTCAGTCAGAAAGAGGAACCCAGAGTAGATAGGGCTGCCCTGTGTCTCCATAACCAAACATTAGAGAGGACTGTTAATGGTTAGGACCCCTTTTATTACTCTCCATTAGGGCTTAAACACACACACACACACACACACACACACACACACAGAGGACATTCTTCCAGATATGGGACATTCAGGGGTTAGAGAGGATAGCTTTATCATTGGAAAACAATGTTCTCCTCGCTAACCGTGCCTCTCCGCCCCCCATCTCCCTTCAACCCCATAAAGTGTCTTGGTCGTGACTTCTTCACCTGTCCTCCATTAAAGATCTCACACCGCGGCAATTAGTTCCTTTTAGTGTCCCTACTTTTAACACCATGTCACAATCGGCCTTTAAAATTTACCACAGTATGTAAGAAAAACAAAACAATTTTTAAATAGAATTATTTTATGGTATGGATGTTAGATGTTCACCGCAATGAATCCTAGAAAAGTATTGGGTGGGTGTACACAGTCAAGCTCCCAACCAGGCCCATTAAGTGTACCGCACATTCATGCCTGCGTACGTGTTTGTGCTTACACACCACCACACACACACACACACACACACACACACACACACACACACAATTATTTCACTGCTTTGCACAGCTCAGATCATTGTCACTGTTGAAGGAGGTCTTTTTAACTCTAAATTCATTGACCTTTACTGGATTTTTTAATTCTGTTAAGCACTTTGAATTGCCTCAGTGTATGAAAGGTGCTATACTAATAAAGTTGCCTTGCCTAGCCTTGGTCGCACCCGTGCCACTTCCCATGAAGAAGACTTTCTCAACCGTTAGCATACTGGCTTTGATTCTGTCTGCGGCATAGGCTAACTACAGCCTTGACAACGACACATTGATTGATTGACACACATACAGACAAATCAGTGTTGAACTCACATGTTCACATGGTGAATTATGTTTTTTGATTGGGTTAGGTCTGTCCCCACTGAGTCGGTCTGGCTGAAAAGTATAATATTATAAAGTATAATATTATAAAGTATAATATTATAGTAATATATGTCAGGACTGGGGACCCCCAGCTTGAAACAGGGGACAACCGTACCATTGGTGAATCACTGTGGAAATGTAGCAGCACCGCTAATCACGCTAATTACATATGCATACACATATGCTGTAGAATGGAATCAATTCAAAAAAACAAAATGCGGAAGCCCATATAATTAAAATTAAACATATTTAAGCAAATGGGCTGCACACAAAGATTAAGAAAACCTAGTTTTTAAACTAGCAGTCATGCCCGTGTGTTACAACATACGCTTGTGGTTTTTGTAATATTTTGTGTCATTAGCACCACGCTAGGAGATGTAGCGAGGGCGTCAGACCCAAACACATCACAGGAGAGGAGAACGCTCCATTTGGCACAATTGGATAATTGGGGTGATCAATGTATGTGTGCGTGTGTGTGTGTGTGTGTGTGTGTGTGTGTGTGTGTGTGTGTGTGTGCGTGTGTGTGTGAGGTCATTTACAGGGGACAAAATACGTCTGTTACGACTGACCGCTCTGTGACCACAAACCCACCAGACTAGCAGTCGTGTGTGTGTGTGTGTGTGTGTGTGTGTGTCTGTGTGCAAATGTTACTACAAAATTGCACTCTATTCATTCTCACACTCTTTTACTGCGTACTCTGTTACAGCCAACCGCACACTGACCCCAGAGGTCACTGTGAGTGTGTGTGCGTGTGTGTGTGTGTGTGTGTGTGTGTGTGTGCTTACATGCAATTAAGGGAAAACAGACTGAAATAAATGTCTGTAGTCCACACAATTACCTGAGACTGAGAGCAAACAGAGAGATACAACAGGGATAATAGATGTGTGTCAGGTGCTTGTGTAAGCATTTGTATCTTTGTCACAAATGACCGCACTCTCACCTGGCCGACCCAGTTGGAGGCGGACCTGGCTGACCCAGGTGGAGGCGGGGCTTACCTGCCCTTCATTCTCCCTCAGCCAGAATACAACTCATTTTTAACACGTTTATTTAAAATACATATTTCAGTGATGTGCCCTTAACCCACCATGGACCAACCATTTGTAGTTATAAGGCGTATGTTCGTATTTTATTTTTTACGTTTCTTTTGTATTTCCTTCATAATATTCAAAACAAAAAAATACATGTAAAAACAATCAAATGAGGCTTTTTTTAATGTGTGCTACTGGTGTTACTGAGTTAGGTTACAGCTTTGCCGCAGAGATTCAGTTTGAGATATCATAAACCACTGCCAAACTAATGTCTAAAAAAAACCCCACACATCCCCCCCCCCCCCCCACACACACACACACACAGGGAACACACATGCGTCGACGCCGGGACTTTGTAGTGCGGCTTCTTATTTCCAGTCTTGTGCATCCTGCAATCACACAACAATCCCTTTAACACAATTAAGCTCATCAATTACATGACAGCGTCCCCCCCCCCCCCCCCCCCCCCCCACACACCACACACACACCCGTCCCGGCAAGCCACGACTTTCTCTCCCTCGCTTCCAGCCTGTAAGCCAAACATCCGCCAGGCCGCGTACGCGAACAGCCACGCTTTAAGAACAAGCTCTCGCTCCCGCACAACAATGGCCACGCACCGCGCTCGAGCATTCCTGCCACAGCTGTTTTTGGCGTTCGCTCTCGTCCATGGGAACCTCTGCAAGACGAGGAGGAGGAGGAGGAGGAGGAGGAGGAGGGAGGGAATATGTTGTTAGCATGTCAGGCGAGATTTAGCTGTCCGGCTCCTGTGGCGGTGGCAACGATGCTGCTAACGCGCGCGATGAGGTCATGCTAAACACTAGCTCCCGCACACACACATGCACAAAATGTTACAGCCAAAAAACGGACACAGTTCCACTTTTCACCGATATCTCGTTCTCACCATCGCTCGCCGCTTTTCCACTTGCAAACACACGCGTGCACGCAGACACACACACACACACACACACACACACACACACACAGTGGCATGTGCGTGCTCACACTTAAGCACAATATTTCACTGTCAGACATACAAAGGCTGTGTATTTCCAGACCTCTCCCCGTGGTTTGTTTAGCGAGGCAGACCTGGACACCTGACTGTGTGGGCCAATACCATTGTTCCCAGCGCTGGCTCTTGAAAATAGAAGCTTATAGGAAGTAATGAACAATGACTGTTGCATGACCCGCTAATGGATCTAGCATTTGCTCGGGTCGCACTTGCATGCCTGCGTGCGTGCGTGTGTGTGTGTGTGTGTGTGTGTGTGTGTGTGCGTGTGTGTGTGTGTGTGTGTGCGTTTGCAGCTGGACTGTCTGCGCCCCAGAGTGTGTGTGTTGTGTCTCCGTATGTGAGGAAGTTTACACATGTATGTTGTGTGATTAAGTGGTCTACGTCTGATGTACATGTTCCTTATGTTTCCTTAAACCCCTCTGCATGGGTGTGTGTGTGTGTGTGTGTGTGTGTGATCCTCTGAGGACCTAATAGAATGATATTAACATTAATTGAAAGTGATATTAATTTATGTTAATGTGATGCTTGATCTCTGCTGTACTGAGGGTTGCAGAGTATACAAGGTGTCGTCAAGGTGACGAGATGTCGCGACACCTGTGGACATTTTCATTTATAACATCGCAGGCATCTTGCTGACACTTTGAGGGTGTGTGTGTGTGTGTGTGTGTGCGTATGTGTATGTGCGCGTGCACGGATGTTTGCGTGTGTTTGTCTGTGACCGTGCGTGTGTCGGCTTTGTTTGTTACAGAGTGCGTGCGTCTCTAGGCAACAGTGATTCATATGCATGTCATAAGCACTTTGATGAATGCAGTTGTTTATCTGAGACGCTTCACCCCACCCGACCCCACCCGACCCCAACAGGCCCAGAGCATTTCATCCCTCGACCTGTTTTACACGCACACACACACACACACACACACACACACACACACACACACACACACACACACACACAGCACACACACACACACACACACAGACACACACAGTTCCCAACACGGTTTTAGTTTGTGTAAAGTTCAGCTATCGATGGTACGTGTTCAATCTAGGCCTGTTGCTCTACCCCCCCTCCCCCCTCATCTCTGAGATTAACATGTGTGATCTTCCATGATTCCCCGCCAACCTCCCCAACCTCCTGGTCGACCTCAGGTGTGTCTACCTGTCACCGTGGGCCTCAGGGCTGGGGGACAGATGGACACAGAGGCAGACATATAGGCAGACAAGGCAGACAGACAGACAGACTGACAGACTGACAGACTGACAGACAGTGTGCGCATCACAAGGGTTACAGAGTTAAAATGTGAGCTCCTGGTGTTAACTATTGAATACGTGTGTGTGTGTGTGTGTGTGTGTGTGTGTGTGTGTGTGTGTGTGTGTCTGTGTGTGTGTGTGTGTGTGTGTGTGTGTGGTGTGTGTGTGTGTGTGTGTGTGTGTGTGTGTGTGTGTGTGTGTGTGTGTGTGTGTGTGTGTGTGTGTGTGTGTGTCTGTGTGTGTGTGTTTTACTGCTGCCTGTTCTCTTTCATGTTGAGACACCTGACAAAGATACGAGAGCCTCTTGGAGCTTATCAGCCACCGACCACTTGAGTTTACCAGTAACAGAGCAGCTTGTGAATCGTCTCTCTCACACACACACACAGACAGAGACACACACACACACACACACACACACACACACAGCAGCAAGACGGCCAGTGGTTTGATGGCGGCTGTCCTGTGACCTCCTAAAGCTTAAACATTTAGGTTAACGGCATCATGCGCTAGCAGCAACATCGAAATTACATCCTGCCACCGCGCACCTTCACAGACCCAATCAAACGTGCCACAGCACACATATGTCCAAACAGCCCTAGACCACCACCCACATGTTCCCACAACGACACAATCATCCGCAAACACACAAAACACACACACCAGCAAGACGGCCAGTGGTTTGATGGCGGCTGTCCTGTGACCTCCTAAAGCTTAAAAGTCAACACTTGTTGTTAGGTTGAGACGCCTGCAATGATCCACCAGCTGGCTAGACAGCACCCATAGCCTGCCCACAACACCACCAGGCCCCACCAGACCCCACCAGACCCCACCTGGTCCCACCAAGCCCTCCAGGTCCCACCAGACCCCACCAGGCCCCACCAGGCCCCACCAGGCCCTACCAGGTCCCACCAGACCCCCCGCCCCACCAGCTCC
>PIJE02000281.1:0-7500 GCA_002895965.2 Coryphaenoides rupestris | reverse complement strand
CCTGTGCTGTGATGGGGTTGTTTTTACGCCACAGAAATTTCATTTCTACAAAAGACAAAATGAAATGTTAATGTGGGAAAGATCCGCTCAGAGCTTTCATAGCGTGTGCTTCTTTTCTTTTCTTTTCTTTTTGGAGCGCGTTTTGAACCTTTCAACGCCGCGCGACTCCGTGCGCTCTGCGCCGCCGCTGGCATAGCGAGGATTCTGGAGGTTTGGAGACAGCAGCAGAAAGAGACACTTTGCACTCCCCACCAACCCTCCTCCTCCTCCTCCTCCTGCTGGTGGTGGTGGTGCGTCCCGTCCAGGTGTGCCCCCCCCCCCCCCCCCCCCCCCCAGCCCCGGGCAGCCGGAGAGCTGTCATGCTGCCCAAAGCCGAGGAGACTGAATCTCTGGGACTCGCTCGATCTCGGTCGCATGGGGAACAACAGCGGCACATGCCAAGGAACATGCAAGGTAAGGAGGAGGATCGAGGCTTTCGTCTTTCTCTCTGGCTTCTTCTTCTTCTTCTTCTTTTTCTTTTTCTTATCTCACTTGGCCGGAGATCGGAGGACTAACGTTTCTTTTGATTCGATTTGATCCAAACAGATAGAGAGTGTCCCTGTGAACCCAGCTGGGCGCCTATAGAGACCCCCTGACCCATAGCCGGAGCGGCAGACTCGGTGTTATTATTGGACACTTATTTCCGATGCGTAATGTGTCAGTAAAAACAAAGTGGTTTATGTAGTTCAATGCCGATAGTTAATGCAAATACCGGCCTATGTCAAACACAACAGCACGGAGGGCTATTGTGCAATTTCAACAGTCCAGAGAGTTTAGGCCTATATATTGGAATTGAGGCTGTCGGCCCTTGTGTCGTAATATTAAAACGTGGTTTGGTTCAACTAATACCTCCAAATACATGTTGGATTTTAAATTCGATTCAGAGGTGAGATGTCAATATTTGTACATTCACGGAGGATATTTGTCACAATCACACACACTCATTTTCATACAATGCCTGCCTTCATAAAATACAAACTTTCCTTTGAAATCTTAAAAAACAGGAATGCAGAGGAAAAAAGTTTGTGTGGGCTACATTAAAGTAACTGCCTATATATATATATATATATATATATGCTTGTTTTACATCAGTAGCCATAACTATTGGTGTTACATGTTAACATTTTAGTTCACATTGTAGTTAACATTTAGGCCGTCATTCCAATGCGCTAAATCAATTGAATTCAATGTTTCTATCACTCCATGGCAATAAAACCTATTATCGTGCACGTAGTTTATGGTGCTGTGGATAACTGTGGCAGGTTACCTATTTGTATGCCGTGGTAAAATATAAAATATTAAATAAGGTAGCTATGTGTCCCTTCAGAGAATTTTTTTTATTCCTAAATGTAGCCTATATTATAAACTATAAGCGTGTCTAAATTGTAGGTAAATTAAGAGTGAAATCACGCAGGTGTAACGCTGACTAAAAACCCAACATTTAAAATAATCTGTCGCTTTGTGTATCGTAGGCCGACTCCTAAATTCAACATTATTTTCAATTGTATTTTTTGTTAAAAAAAAAAAAAAAAATAGACATAATGAAAATGAGAAAATAGCAATTATTATTGATTATTTATTATGAAACGATTCATTTAAGGTTACGATTCATTAGAACATTTTTCGAGCTTGTTAGAAAATCCCAGTTCGGTGCAACTTGTTGCGCTCAGTTCAGCTAAACGTGCACAAAGCATCGATAATATGTACATTATATTAATATTTATACAACAAATGGCTATGCCTGTGCTAGAAAAACATTGTCACATGGCAAAGATAACCTTTATTTTCTGGGGGATGGAAATTATTCGCTGTCACTGATTTCTTTTTCTCGCAATCTGCATTCAATGTGATTTTTTTTGGGTGTGTTTGATCTGGGGCTTATTTTTATTACAACTATAAATACTTAATACACGGGCCATTGTAAATGTCATCTGGGTTGTTTGCTGAACGCGATCATAAAAGCCCTTATCAAGAACAAGAGTATTTCCATTGACCATCCAACAGTCTTTAGAAACTCCCCTTAAGGCTGTTTGGTGTTTATTTTTTTGCCACACATACGAATAAACTGTGGAATAAGTTGTCTTTTTACGAAGGGGAATATTATTTCACACGCTTTTTTTTATTTTTTATAAAGGTCTACATTTTTTTCTTGTGGCCCGGAGAAGTGAATTCATCATCAGTGTTTTCAGTGTTTCAGTTTTTCCCCAGTGATGCATATTGATGAGATTCACTTTCATACACAATTTGTCCTGTCCTGTCTGCAACGGGTGCAAAAGGAGGCCGTAAAATACCCCCCCCACCCCCCCCCCAAAATATACAAATAAATAAACAATAAAACTCACATCCACGACCACCACGCAAAAAGTCATGAAATCTTTCAAATCAATGTCTCTCCCACATCCCGTGTCCGCTTCCCCTGCGACAGAATGCGATGCACAGTGTGCGTGTGTGTGTGTGCGTGTGTGTGTGTGTGTGTGTCAGAGAGAGCGTGTGTGCGTGCGTGTGTTTTGGATCCCCCAAATCAAATTTAAAAAAGCGTCTTCTTTCCTCCACCTCTGACCTCTGACCTCTCCCGCGGCCGGCGGCGGCGGCAGCAGCAGCAGCAGCAGCCCAGTTTAAGATGATGGACTACTCTTATGACGAGGATCTGGACGAGATGTGTCCCGTGTGCGGAGATAAGGTTTCTGGGTACCACTACGGACTGCTCACCTGCGAGAGCTGCAAGGTTGGTGGTCTCTCCTTCTCTCTCTGCCATGTGGGACATCAGATATAACATGATCCTGTTATATTAGAAGAATTAGACCTCGAAGATGTACGGATGGGGGTTTAAATGATCCCAAACTGAGGCATATTTGGGTTGACCGCCAGGGCGTCTGAAGAGCATCACTCCGGCAGTATGCCTAATAAACTTGCCCTCTGACCCCGCTGACAAGAGGAAACCAGTTTCACACCGATTTCCTGGTGTCAGCTTCAAAAAACGAAATGTACAAAAAAAAGAAAGAATTACAGTAAAAGAAAATAGTTTAGTTTTAGTTTAAATGTAGTTTCACTGTTTATACACGTATACATTTAGGTCCTTCATGAAAGGCTTTCAGTTAAAAAGGCTATTAGCTTTTTAAAGCTTTTTTTTAAATTGTCTATTCAGCAGTTTTTAATGCTGTGGTAAACGTTGAGGTAGAATGGGTCTGCGGTCCCATATTTATATATATCTTAGAGCAATCATGTCAGCATATAAATATATACATAAAAATAACCCAAAATGTCTTTGTGCATATAGCACTTGGTGTTAATATGGCAGCTTGCGGTACTGATGGCTCTCTCCACATTTCTTGCCTATGTGGTCATTATTCAAAGCAGATGTTATAGATTTTATCCCATAGGATGACCTTGAAATGCTAAACACGCAATGCTTTGAGGGGCACGTCAGTGGCATCCCCCCCTTCGCTCTTTTGTCCCCCGGTAAAGGACTGGATTTGAGAGTTTGCTTCCTCAACAATTGCCCCATTTACATAGCAGTGAGGGGTTTTGGTGTGTGTGTGTGGGTGTGTGTGGGTGTGTGTGTGTGTGTGTGTGTGTGTGTGTGCGTGTGTGTGTGTATTTGTTTGTTTGCGAAAGAGAGCGAAATAGCGATAGACAGAGATTTCGGTAGATAGACAAGCAGAGAGGCAGGCAGATGCAGAGAGTCAGTGATGCTGGCTGCTGCAAAAAACTATTGCATCTATTCTAACTATTCTTTTTTCAAACCACAGTGATGTACTGTATCCATCGTTCAAAATATTCAGAATATTGTAGAGCAAGTCTAATAATATCTAGGTGCAGTCTAAATTTCTGTGTCTGATTAGTCCCCATGTATTCCTGGTACAGCTCGCCAAACTGTCTGCTTGGAGTAGGAGAGAGGATGTGTGGTCCCTGTCTCCATAGGGAATCCTCCTTTATTTACAGTAGGATGTGTGCCGGGTTCCTCCACCCCCTAATAGAGGAAATGAAGTTGTGAAACCGATGGATCTTTATTGGATCTGCATGCATGGGGCTGGCTGGCCAGGGGTTGGTGTGGCCCATCGAGAGAGGGAGAGAGAGAGAGAGAGAGAGAGAAGGAGAGAGAGAGAGATATAAAAAGAGGCAGGGAGAGAGAGCGAGAAAGAGAGAGAGAGAGAGAGAGAGAGAGGGAGGCAGCCATGGTTTTGGAATGTGTATCAGACATATTGGATCAAGGTCTAAAGCTCCATTGTGTGTTAGCGTAGTGCTGGCGAGCATTAGTGGATTCATTAAGACATGCAAGTACAACACACACACACACACACAGACACACACAGACACACACACACACACACACACACACACACACACACACACACACACACACAGAGACAAGATGACGACACAATGTTAAAAGTCATTATGAATGGACACACTTGCGGTCATAGTTGCACAGATGTACACGTGCACACATGACCAAGCACATTATAGGATCACATACACTCACATACACACACACACACACCCACCCACACACACACACTCACACACACATCGCCTTATGTGTGTTTCCCACATGTACACCCCCCAAGACACAAAACACTAGTTAGTTCACGTTACTCCTCCCTGTGCTCTGCTGTTAAACAAACATGGAACCACATCTTACCACCTTTAGCCGAGCACACGCACACGCACACACACACGCACACACACACACACACACACACACACACACACACACACACACACACACACACACACACACACACACACAGAGGGCCCACTCACTTTCAGCTCTTTTTTCCATGGCATACAAGGAAACTGTATAGCAGGACGTTGTGGTCAATAATACATAATGAATACAACAAAGCAAAACAGAGTTGTGTTAGAGCAGTGTATGGGATGTCTGGATGCCAGGGTCGTGTCACCATGACAACAAAGCAAGATGAGCAATAATAACACATCAATACCCAAGCCTCATTTTCTTCATAGAACCTTTATACGTGTGGATATGTGTGGATGTGTGTGGATATGTGTGGCATATGGTTATATAGTGTGGATATGTGGATACATGTGGGATGCAGGTGGATATATGTATGCGTGTGTATATCGTGTGGATATGTGTGGATACATGTGGATGTGTGTGAATACGTGTGGATATACGTGTGGATATACGTGTGGATATATGTGTGGATGCATGTGGATGCGTGTGGATAGGTGTGGATACGCGTGGATGCGTGTGGATACATATGGGTGCATGTGGACACATGTGGACACATGTGGATACGTGTGGGTACGTGTGGATATACGTGTGGATGCATGTGGATACAGAGAAACATGTATGTGTGGGGTTAAGTTAAACATGTGGATGTGTGTAGATGCGTGTGGATGTGTGTAGATGCGTATGGATGTGTGTGGATGCGTGTGGATGTGTGTGGATGTGTGTGGATGCGTGTGGATGTGTGTGGATGTGTGTGGATACGTGTGGATGTGTGTGGATGCGTGTGGATACGTGTGGATGTGTGTAGATGCGTGTGGATGTGTGTAGATGCGTATGGATGTGTGTGGATACGTGTGGATGTGTGTGGATGCGTGTGGATATTCCAGAGATGATGATGAGCTAAACACTGAAAGCCTGCTTGTGTTCATTCTCCTGATTGGCCTTTCCTTTGGGGTTTTTCATTCCCTCCGGAAAATATAAGTTTCTGCTAGTTTGTAGTCGCCGGTAGTTTCCTCATGAAACTTGGTATACATATACTGTATGAAACATTTCTTGTTATTCTTGCATGCGTCATTATATATACTTTGTGCAATTTTTGTGTCATGTCTTGTTTAAAAAAAAAGGCCCTCACAGATAAGTCTCACAGAAATATGTGTCAGGCACACACACACACACACACACAACACGCACACACACACACACACACACGGCCTCTGCTCTTGAAATATTGAAATATGAGAAAGTGAGAAATCCATTTATTTCTTTATTTCATTTCCACCCGCCAGTTTGGTTTGGCTTTGCTTGAGTTTGCTTCAGGTTTTCCATAGCAGCCTGTGTCATGTGCTAAATGGAAGATTGCGTTTTTACTTTGAAACTAAAGCGTGGATGTTTCACTTCACTCGATCGATAGCACCGGCCGCAGTAGCGCGAAACTAAATAAATATTTCATACAAATTTCACATTTTTGATTGTATTTTTTTTTGCCATTTGAAGATGGATCGGGCGATGCAGATTGTCAATTAAATCCGTGTTGGTCAGATATTGGACAGGAGAAGATAAAACATGTCCAATTTTTTAGTGAGTCTCCCTCGATTCAGCATGCAGACTAGCCTTCCTGCACATGATTTTCCCCGCTGTGCCCGTAATTAATCCACATCGCAGGTATGAATCTCTGTAATCCTGCAACTGTGAATTATATATGTCATTTATTGGATCTTTTTCACTTCTCTGCCCTTTTTTAAATAATAAATGGAGGGGTTAAAAAGGAGGTTCACAGAGTGCAGTCAAGCTTGGTTAAAGTTATTTTTGGGGTGGGGGGGGGGTTACATTGAAAAGGAACTCAACGCACTCAACCTACACCACACTCTCCACACAATTTTGACACTGACATTATTTCCCTTAATATCCATGAAAAAGTAGTTGACAATGACAATTAAAAAACCATAATGAAGTCACTGGACAAACCATATAAATATACCATATTAATAATGGTTTCAAATTGTCTTCATGTGCATGTGTTGTATTGGTTCCGTGTGTGTGTGTGTGTGTGCGTGTGTGTGTGTGTGCGCTTGAGTGCGTGCATGTGCATCTGTGTGTGTGTGTGTGTGTTCCCTATACGAGTGCCTACATTTTCATTGTGTGTCCTGTGGGGGGGGGGGGGGGGCAATCACCAATGCAGGACCCAGGGGTCACACACTGACCTCTAAATTGTTCTCTCTCTCTCTCTCTCTCTCTCTGTCTCTCTCTGTCTCTCTCTCTCGCTCTCTCTATGTCTCTCTGTCTCTCTCTCTTGCTCGCTCTCTGACTCTCCATCTCTCTGTCTCTGTCTCTTTCTGTCTCTGCCTCTCTCTGTCTCATCTCTTTCTCTCTGTCTCCCCAACTCTGTCTCTCTCTTGTCTCCCCCTCTCTGTCTCTCTGCCTCTCTCTCCCTCTCTCTCTCTCTCTCTCTCTCCGTCTGCAGGGTTTCTTCAAGCGCACCGTCCAGAACAACAAGCGCTACACGTGCATCGAGAACCAGAGCTGCCAGATCGACAAGACTCAGCGCAAGCGTTGCCCCTACTGCCGCTTCCAGAAGTGCCTGACCGTGGGCATGAAGCTGGAAGGTACAGCCCACCTCCTAGCCATTAGCATGATGATATGTTTTTTAAATTAACGTGAAGTAAAGAGGGCATCTGTACGGTTCGGGGATGGGGGGGGGGGGTGGGGGGGGGGGTGGTGTTGGTGGTGGTGTTGGTGGTGGTGGTGGCGGTGGGGGATTCTCTCTT
>PIJE02000280.1:455741-458241 GCA_002895965.2 Coryphaenoides rupestris | reverse complement strand
GATGGGCTGAGGATGCGTCACCGCCGCTCCTCCACACGAAACAGCCTGAATCCCACCTTACACACACACACACACACACACACGCACACGCACATGCACACGCACACACATACACACCCACGGCCCCTTCAATAGCATGACTCAGATCCAACAATCCCCCCCCCCCCCCACACACTCCCATCACCACCACTACACTCGTCCACGAATCCTTTCGTGCCGGATTATTCACCTAAATTTAGACGGGTTTCAATTCAAAACGCAGAGTGTGATAATTGTACGCTTTTTGTGTTTTGCGTATCGAAGAGCGATCTCTTGGCGATGTGTTATGTAACCGTAGTTACGTGTTCCGTTTCCTCCTCCGGCCATCGGTGCGCTGTGCTGCTGAGTGCATCATGCTACGCAGGCTGCGATCATGGTGATACATACAGTATATGCCGATTTCCTGCGTCTGTACCCCACTAACGTTGTGTACTACAGTGTTGTACACTAAATATTGATATTATAGATATTGTATTTGGTGCACAGTGCTTAGAGAGGCAGCCTCTGTGTGCAGGGATTCTGTATTGATCTGTGCCACCCCCTCACACACACACTCACACACACATGCACACCCCACTCAAATACTCAAAGACAACACAGATCCTGTATTCTCAGTCTCAGTTAGTGCAATCTTACAGGCCCTTCCTGACCTCTGACCTGGAAGCAGCGTAGAACCTCTCAGGCAGGATTGGCTGTAAAATCTCTTTGGCTTTGTGACAGCTTTTGACCCCCAGTTGGACAGTGTTGGGATGGTTGTTCATCTGTTCTTCCTCCTCCTCAACCTCCTCCTCTCTCCTCTCTTCTCTCTCCTCCACATCCCTCCTCCTCCTCCCTCCTACTCCTCTCTCCTCTCTCCTCCACATCCCTCCTCCTCCTCCTCCTCCTCCTCCTCCTCCTCCTCAGGTGGAGTATAAGAGGGACTTTGAGAAGATGAAAGGTCAGAGCCAGTTTGTTCCCGGAGTCGAGGTCGCACACTCCAGATCCATCAGTGCTGTTATATCTGAGGTCAG
Source organism: Coryphaenoides rupestris (assembly GCA_002895965.2). Lineage (NCBI taxonomy): Eukaryota > Metazoa > Chordata > Actinopteri > Gadiformes > Macrouridae > Coryphaenoides > Coryphaenoides rupestris. The sequence continues at coordinate 457,192 of PIJE02000280.1, read as the reverse complement.
ACTCACACACACACACACACACACACACACACACACACACACACACACACACACACATCCTACACTTTGTAGTGTCTGTCTGTCTGCCTGTCTCCCAGTCTGTCGGTCTGTCTGCCTGTCTGTCTGTCTGTCTGTCTATTTAACTGTCTCTCATCATTATTTTGCAGTCTAAGTACAAGGAGGAGGGGAGGAAGGAGGCGTCCGTCTCTCTCTACTCCATCCTGCCAGAAACACTGGAAACCCAGCGAGCCCGGGAGGTGTCCCAGCTGCAGAGCCAGGTAGTCACACACACACACACACACACACACATATAGACACACACAAACACCCAGACACACACATATAGACACACACACACACACCCAGACACACACATATAGACACACACACACACACCCAGACACACACATAGAGACACACACACACACACACACATATATAGACACACACACACACACACACACACACACACACACACATACAGTATATAGACATACACACACACACATAATTGAAGAGAATTTAATTTGTTTTTCATCAGCGGCTAGGTTAATCCGTGCTAACGCATCGCCACAACGGGACCGTGTCTGGTGATGCGCTGGTCTCTCCCCACAGGTCAAGTACAAGGGCAGCGTGAAGACGGACATGTCTTCGCCTCTCTACTCCCTGCTGCCGGAGACCACGGAGACACAGTTCGCCAAGGAGCTGAACGACATTCTCAGCGAGGTGAGAGAGACAGCGAGAGAGAGAGAGAGAGAGAGGACCGGGATGCATTTTGGGTCTTGCAGTCTGTCTGTAGCCTCCCCTGAGCAGGATGTCTACACCCTCCCAGCTCATTATTGAAGAAAGGGTTGCTGTGATTTAAGCGTGTGCGGAGCGGTTAAACTGAACAGTGAAGTCCTAACTTGAGAGAGTCTTGAGAGAGATTTCTTCACAAGTTTATCAGCAGAAGTCTGCCTCGGTGTGATGGTGAGCGAGAGGCGACGTTAGCGTGAACGGGGATGTATATATATAGTATTAGGTACTATATTACTAATTGTTCAGAGTTGTTTTAGTATTTATGTTTATAAAAATACGGTTCAGAACAAAACTTTTTACTGTACTTTTTACTGTATCTTGTGTTGTCTTGTGTTGTGTTGTTTGTCTTGTGTTGTCTTGTCTTTGTGTTGTCTTGTGTTGTGTTGTCTTGTCTTGTTGTCTTGTTCTTTGTCTTGTGTTGTCTTGTGTTGTGTGTTGTGTTTTGTGTTGTTTGTAATGAATTTGTTTAGAAGAACACTGCAGGAGCCAACGGGGAGTAAGCATTCCATTGTACTTGTTACATACGGCAATAGAGAAATCGTGAATCTTGAATTGTCTATCCTCTGTGTGTCTCTGCCTGTCTGCGTGGGAGCACAGAACAAGTACAAGGAGGACGGGAGGAAGGAGATCAACACCAACCTGTACTCCCAGCT
>PIJE02000280.1:445741-450741 GCA_002895965.2 Coryphaenoides rupestris | reverse complement strand
TCTCTCTCACATCTCTCTCTCATATAGACACACACACACACACACACACACACACACACACACACACATACAGTATATAGACATACACACACACACATAATTGAAGAGAATTTAATTTGTTTTTCATCAGCGGCTAGGTTAATCCGTGCTAACGCATCGCCACAACGGGACCGTGTCTGGTGATGCGCTGGTCTCTCCCCACAGGTCAAGTACAAGGGCAGCGTGAAGACGGACATGTCTTCGCCTCTCTACTCCCTGCTGCCGGAGACCACGGAGACACAGTTCGCCAAGGAGCTGAACGACCATGTCTCAGGCGCAAATTCATCGGCTCAGAAGACGACGAGACAGACCCCAAGGAGAAGGAGAGAGAGAGGAGACCGGGACTGCATTTTGGGTCTTGCAGATCTCTCGTGTAGCCTCCCGCTGAGCAGCGATGTCTACCACCCTCCCAGCTCCATTTATTGAAGAAAGCGGTTGCTTGTGATTTTAAGCGTGGTTGCAGCGGGTAAAACTGAAACATGTTGAAGTCCTAACTTGAGAGAGTCTTGAGAGAGATTTCTTCACAAGTTTATCAGCAGAAGTCTGCCTCGGTGTGATGGTGAGCGAGAGGCGACGTTAGCGTGAACGGGGATGTATATATATAGTATTAGGTACTATATTACTAATTGTTCAGAGTTGTTTTAGTATTTATGTTTATAAAAATACGGTTCAGAACAAAACTTTTTACTGTACTTTTTACTGTACTTACTAGGTACCATTAATAATTGTGAATTAATTACTAATTAATTAATAATAGTTGTTTAGAATTTGTTTAGAAGAACACTGCAGGAGCAAACGGGGAGTAAGCATTCCATTGTACTTGTTACATACGGCAATAGAGAAATCGTGAATCTTGAATTGTCTATCCTCTGTGTGTCTCTGCCTGTGTCTGCGTGGGAGCACAGAACAAGTACAAGGAGGACGGGAGGAAGGAGATCAACACCAACCTGTACTCCCAGCTGGCAGAGACCGAGGAGACCCAGCGGGCTCGGACCGTGCAGGACCTGCAGAGCCAGGTACTGGTCTGCTGCTGCTGCTGCTGCTGCAGGAGGAGGAGGAGGAGGAGACGCAGCATTCATTTGGAAGAAGTGTTTAAATTGACCTTGACGAATCACAAATGGTGTCTTTAGAAAAAGGAAATTGTTTGCTGGGATAAAGTATTTTCATGATGACAGGAATTGAAAAAGGAATTTTTTTTTTTCAATGAGGAAATAATAATAAAAGACGTTCTATTTTTGTAGTTTTTTATTGTTTTATTGTTTTTTTTGTTCATGATGAGAATAAATATGTCTTGGGAAAAGTTGTATTGTTATTTTTTTGAGAAATAATTTGTACAAAATGAAAAAGAAAGGAATTTTTTTCAAATAAAGAAAGTAACTTTAAGCATTTGTTTGATGCTGTTGTTGTTGTTTTTTGTAATTTCAGTTAAAGTACACGGAGGAGGCCAAGAGGAGAGCGTCTGTGTCTCTCTACTCCCAGCTGGCCGAGACACCGGAGACACAACACGCCAGGGAGGTGTCCCAGCTGCAGAGCGAGGTACACACACACACACACACACACACACACACACACACACACACACACACACACACACACACACACACACGCATGCACACACACAAGCACACTCATGGCCATGCATACATCCATAAACTGGTTCTCACAATCATATTACATGTACTTACTTATTGTTTGCTTAATTAAAGCAATTAAAAGAGCTCTCTCTCTCTCTCTCTCTCTCTCTCTCTCTCTCTCTCTCTCTCTCTCTCTCTCTCTCTCTCTCTCTCTCCCCCAGGTGAATTACCACGATAAGGTGATGGTTAAAGGGGTTCCCTCCTCTCTCTACTCTACGCTCCCTGACACCATAGAGACTCAGTTTGCCAGAGAGATGACCGAGATGTTGAGCGAGGTACTGCTCACACACACACACACGCACACACACACACACACACACAAACATACACACACGCTGTTGTAAACTGTAAACGCTCACCGCTGGTGTCTGTTTTGTGCTCCAGAACAAGTACAAGGAGAACGGTAAGAAGAGTCTCTCTCAGAGTATCTACTCTCAACTACCAGAGACCTCAGACACCCAGTTCGCCAAGACGGCCTCTGAGCTCCAGAGCCAGGTAATGCTAGAACATTCCCATTCTGATGCTTGTGTTCAGTTTAAGCCAATTTCTGTCATACTATTCAGTAGCTTACTGTTAGGGTGTTGCCAACAGCAGACAGCAGACTCAAAAGCAAGACTCACGCTTCAGGAGGTATCATCACTTAGATTTTTACTAACAAGAGGGTCTGGTACACAGTAAGAGAGTCCTAGAAGCTAAGCAGAGGTATCCAATCAACGTTCGATGAAAGCAGGGACAAAACACTGAAGTAAAAATATTTCTAACTAAGAGTACTTCTTTCACCGCTGCATATAACGCTATTCAGCAGACCGGGGATGGAACACTTGTTTGTTGTTGTTGTTGTTGTGTTCCAGACCAGGTACAGAGAGCGCGGGCGGAAGGAGGGGTCCAGCTGCCTGTACTCCCTGCTCCCCGAGACCCTGGACACGGCCCACGCCAGGGAGGTCTCGCAGCTCCTCAGTGAGGTCAGAGGTCACCGACATCCAACAGCAACATCTCAGTATCAGCATCAGCACATCTGAGATACCATGAAGATCGCAACGTTTCAGAATCAGATCATCATATTATTTTGTTTTAACTCGAGGCTGCTTTCCGATTACCATGAAATCATCACTTGATGCCGATGACGTTATTCTGATACGTAATCCGGGGTTGTGTCTGACCCGTTGGTGACCTCTCTGTTGGCCCAGGTCAAGTACAAGGAGGAGGGGAAGCAGGAGATGAGCGTCAACCTGTACTCTCTGCTCCCGGAGACTAACGAGACACAGCACGCCAAGCAGGTGTCCCGCCTTCAGAGCGAGGTACGGACACACACTCACACACACTCACACACACGCGGACACACACACACTCACACACGGACACACACACAGATACACAGACACGGACACAACACAAGCATACACACCGCACACACTCACACACGATCACAGACGAACAAGGACACACACGGACACACACACACGGACACACTCACAGAAATTGGCTCACACAGAGTCAGGAACAGTGAACAGTTATTTTCACAGCGCAGATGTTTTCACTCACTATAGCTGACGAATGGCTATGACAACAAATGACACTGAAATTATAGCTCTGGAATATAACCCTCAGCACCTTGACAGAACATGTAGTGGCCAGGTCTGTGGGGATGGGAGATCGAACCCAGTACATTTCTGCTGGGAATCAGAACACCCCAGCCATCTGTACCATCTGAGCTCCTGCCTCACCACTCGGGTTATCAGAAGGAAAATATGATGAGCAGGATGAGAAGGCAGACCCCTAATTACTGACGGCGGTGAAGTGGTTTTAAGATTGCAATGTTCCCGATACAAAGTACAAGTTATGCAGGCGGGCCAGTAATAGAAGCTCAAGTATGGCCGTTCCATCCTGTCATTTAGGTCTTTGAAGCTACGCTTTTGCAAATAACTGTGCTTAAGATTGCAAAACGTAAATACATTAGTTCTTATCATCGACTTTGATCACAGAATATGTTCAGAAAGATGAAAACGCAATATCGTTTAATACAAAAAAGGAAAGAATGTCCTTCACACGTGTTAAAGTCCAGCTTTAGGATGTGATTATAGCAGCCTTTAAAGTAAGTAACTCCTCTCTCCTGAAGGTGGTGGATCAGGGCTTGTCCGACCACCACATCTGACCCCTCTGTCTCCCTGTGTCTCTGGCAGGTGAAGTACAAGGAGGGGATGAAGCAGAAGTCCCAGAGCAGCTTGTACCACCAGCTCCCCGAGACCACCGAGACACAGATGGCCAAGCAGCTCTCTGAGCTACAGAGCGAGGTAGACGACGTCTCATGTGATTCACCTCTAGTCATTGGCAAGACGTAGGGAGGCTGAGAACAATCAATACATACAATAGAAATGAAGAGTTACTGCAAGTAAGTCCTATACTCGCTTCATAAACACCTGGATGGTGTGTAGCTATCGGGAATGAGAACAATTAGCTTTGTAGATTAATAAAAACATTATCAGAGGTAGAGAAGTAATAAGAGAAGTAAAGTAGACAGGCGAGAGGTTAAGTATAAATGGAAAAATGTCATAGACTTCTTTAAGAAGCGTACTCTGAAAACAATGACAAAACATCTTGTGGTAAACTAGTGGCCACATGATAGTTCTTTGGATTTTTGCACAGCCTATATATAACACCTTCAATCTTAAATCTTAAGTGTCATATCCATGAAATGATGTGTGTTTTAAATGCATTTCTGCGTTGGTGTCTGAAGTGATTTACAGTAAATGGTCCAGTGATTCATCAAGTGAGAGTCATAGCTATCTCTGTTTTGTCACTGCTGAAACCCTGCGGTACTTCCAGATCCGCTACGAGGAGGAGGGGAAGCAGGAGATGAGCGTCAACCTGTTCTCTCTGCTCCCCGAGACGATGGAGACGCAGCACGCCAAGCAGGTGTCTCACCTACAGAGTGAGGTGAGACGGGAACACACGCTCACTGCTACGGTTCAGATGCATCACTTATTGATATTTTGATCATCCAATCTTTTTGGGATAAGTTTGGGGTTAAAGTTGGGGTTAGGGTTAGGGTTAGGGTTAGGGTTAGGGTTAGGGTTAGGGTTAGGGTTAGGGTTAGGGTTAGGGTAGGGTTAGGGTTAGGGTTAGGGTTAGGGTTAGGGTTAGGGTTAGGGTTAGGGTTAGGGTTAGGGTTAGGGTTAGGGTTAGGGTTAGGGTTAGGGTTAGGGTTAGGGTTAGGGTTAGGGTTAGGGTTAGGGTTAGGGTTAGGGTTAGGGTTAGGGTTAGAGGTTAGGGTTAGGGTTAGGGTTAGGGTTAGGGTTAGAAACACACAAGCGCCTATTGTGACAAGAA